>CM053030.1:267199962-267488686 GCA_028564925.1 Lithobates sylvaticus
GACATCACATCCGAAATGGTGGCACCCAGCAGCAGTTTTAGCGCTTTTGGATGTCAAAACAAAAGAGGCTTCTACAGGTAAATAACATACCTAAAATATGTTAAATTCACATATCATTTTATGAGAAGATTGTTGATGAAATAAATGGTCTGGCAGCAGGTTCCCTTTAAAGAAAAACATACAGGCTGACAACTTCTTTTGCTCTTTGCTTGCCTACATGGAGGGGTTATGTAGATGGGAGAGACTAGAGCTGCATGATTCTGGTAAAAATAAGAATCACTTTTTTTGCTTAGAATAAAGATCAAGATTCTCTTAGCGTAACATCATCTTTCACATTATACAAAAAAATTGGGCTAACTTTACTGTTTATTTTTTTAATTCATTAAAGTGTATTTTTAAAAAAAAAAAATGCATTTGAAAGATCGCTGCACAAATACAATGTGACATAAAATATTGCAACAACCACCATTTTATTCTCTAGGGTCTCTGCTAATATATATATATAATGTTTGGGGGTTCTAAGTAGATTTCTAGCAAAAAATAATGATTTTAACTTGAAACCAACAAGTGTCAGAAAAAGGTTTAGTCTTTAAGTGGTTAAACTCCCCTAATTTACAGATGTTACAATGTTTATAATTAGCTCAGCTGAGGAATGTTGTGAAACTTGGCAGACTGCTGTTTTTTTTGTTTTGTTTTTTGACAACTGTTGGCTTGAGCAGAGAACTCTGCATAGAATCGGGAAAATGCTTTGTTAAGATCATAAGGGGGAAAGAATCTCAATTCCTAACGATTAATCGTGCAGCTCTAGGAGGGAGCTTACGAGAGATGTGTGTACTTTGTAATGTATCAGAAATGAAGTAGGCAGGACTGACAATGCATGCTTTAAAATTCAAAGCCAAAAATACACTGGGGTTGATTTAATAAAATTGGAGAGTGCAAAATATGGTGCAGCTATACATGGTAGCCAATAAGCTTCCAACTTTTAGCTTGTTCAAGATTGTGCACTCTTCAGTTTTAGTAAATAAATCCCACTGTGTTATCATATCAAAGAGGAAGTCCGGAGCACAATATGTTTCATCTGATATTTTTACTGTACTTGCAGCGTGCTTATAGGAAATATCTATGTATTTTTGCTGTGGCATACACTTTCAGACATTTGCCACCAGAACGAATTTCCCAAATGGAAGATTTCCACGCTATTTCTGCTCTGGTGACAACTCAAAATATTGGAATGCCCGTGACAATGGTCACCAGGTGAAACAGAGAGGGTGAATCTCCATAATGGGAACATGGCAGCGGTTCTAATCCCTCACCACTCTATTCAAAACAAGAAATACTGGATTACCTTTAATATGCAATGTTTTAGCACAAGTATGGTTAGAGCTGGTGTCCTCAATGCCCCCTTGTATACTGGAAAAAATTCACAAGCACGGCTATACCTGGAAGGAAATTTGTATTACATCGTAACAATAATTCAGACATGGATAGACTCAATGGAAAAAAGTTACATCTGAACTAATATGATAAAGAGTTGTTATACTTAATTAAATGCAAATTATTGGATGTATGTAAGAACTCCTTACTAGATGTGACTGTTTAATGTAATTGTAAATGTAATTAACAAATTTCTATGATGATTTGTTGGTATTGGATCTCATTGATAATATTAAAGCCGAACTCCTGGAAAGATCTTTATTACATGTTTAGATTGGTCCCACTTAGCACAATGTACGTATTCATATCTCATACTTGAGGGGCTGCTGAGGAAGTAAAAAAATAAGTACAGTAGTCACCACTACTACAGCGATAGCCACTATCTTTCATGTCCTGCTGGGGTTCTGTGCGAACAGCACATACAAAGTATTCTGTTAATGGTGGCAGTGTTGAGCAAGCAATCCTCTGTGGTCAGTTTGCAGAGGAGAAACAGCTAGTACAGGACCCAAAAGATGGGAGCTTTCACTGTAGTAGCACAGACTATTACAGTGATTGTCAACTTCACCAGCGACCCATCAGGCATGAAATGTACATACTTATATTGTACCAAACTGGATCAATGTAAGTATGCAAAAAAAAGATCATACCTGGAGTTTAGCTTCAATAAAAAGGACTTTCACATATTACTATAGTTTGCCCTGAGATGTTTTCTTCAATCCGTATAGCTCAATCTGCTTTCTTACAGTTCAATAAAAGACTAAAAGTAACATAAATAGAAATAAAAATGAAGGCAAATATACCTTTGTGACTTTATACCCTTCAATACACATAATCTACAGTGCCTTGAAAAAGTATTCATAGGCCAACACAAAGTGGAACATAATTGTGAAGTGGAAGGAAAATACTTTGTAGATCCACCTTTTACTGCAATTACAGCTGCAAGTCTTTTTGGGGATGTCTCTACCAGCTTTGCACTTCTAGAGAGTGACATTTTTGCCCATTTTTCTTTGCAAAATAGCTCAAGCCCTGTCAGATTGGATGGAGAGCATCTGTGAACAGCAATTTTTTCAATTCTTGCCACAGATTCTCAATTGGATTTAGGTCTGGACTTTGACTGGGCCATTCTAGCACATGAATATGCTTTGATCTAAACCATTCCATTGTAGCTCTGGCTGTATGTTTAGGGTTGTTGTCCCGCTGGAAGGTGAACCTCCGCCCCAGTCTCAAGTCTTTTGCAGACTAACAGGTTTTCTTAGATTTCCCTGTATTTGGCTCCATCCATCTTCCCATAAACTCTGACCAGCTTCCTGTCCCTGCTGAAGAAAAGCAACCCCGCAACATGATGCTGCAACCACCATGTTTCATGGTGGGGATGGTGTGTTCAGGGTGATATGCAGTGTCAGTTTTCTGCCACACATAATGTTTTGCTTTTAAGCCAAAAAGTTCAATTTTGGTCTCATCTGACCAGATCACCTTCTTCCACATGTTTGCTGCGTCCCCCACAGGGCAGAGTTACTGTGGGCCTCGTGGCTGCTTCTCTGATGAATGATCTCCTTGCCCGGCCTGTCAGTTTAGGTCGACGGCCATGTCTTGGTAGGTTTGCAGTTGTGCCATACTCTTTCCATTTTCGGATGATGGATTGAACAGTGCTCCGTGAGATGTTCAAAGCTTGGGATATTTTTTATAACCTAAACCTGCTTTAAACTTCTCTACAACTTTATCCCTGACCTGTCTGGTGTGATCCTTGGCCTTCATGATGCTGTTTGTTTACTAAGGTTCTCTAACAAACCTCCGAGGGCTTCACAGAACAGCTGTATTTATACAGAGATGAAATTACACACAGGTAAACTCTATTTACTAATTAGGTGATGTCTGAAGGCAATTGGTTCCACTAGATTTTAGTTAGGGGTATCAGAGTAAAGGGGGCTGAATACAAATGCGCGCCACACTTTTCACATATTTATTTGTAAAAAAAATTGAAAACTATTTATCATTTTCCTTCCAGTTCACAATTATGTGCCACTTTGTGTTGGTCTATCACATAAAATCCCAATAAAATACATTTATGTTTTTGGTTGTAACATGACAAAATGTGGAAAATGTCAAGGGGTATGAATGCTTTTTCAAAGCACTGTAAAAGGAAGGGCTAAATGGATAATGGATAAATGGCTTGGGTTCCTGTCTTTAAAAACTCACAGTATAGGTTGTTTGTGGAATAGATTATCGTGACCTAATATACATATCCAGGCCTCATGTTGAGGTCCTTAACTGAGATTTAATTCATAATACATGCTGTGTATCTAGGAGAATACTTTTTTTCACTGTACAGCAGATTTCAATAAGCACTTTCAGAACATTTAATTGAGTTGCCACTTACTAATAGTAATTTGTAACATAGTGCTATACAAATGTAGACCATTATGGGTATTTTTTGGTAAATTGGCTTGTCAACATTTTATAATTAATAATGATTACAATGTAACAATGATTTCCTCTGTAAATTATCCTATTTACATTCTACCACCAACCAATTAATACTATACCATGTATATATGATAACGCTTGTGTGATTCTTTCTGTGCCTTGAGCCATACATTCACCGATTGTACTGGATGTAGTGCCCCTATGAGTCTGACTGAAATTGACACAATTCTTCCACAATATGAATATCTAATAAAAATAATGGCACACAATGGATTGACCTATGTTATATTAAGCAGTATATATTCAGGTAATTTACCCTAATACAAAGAACAATATATAAAAGAACATTATCTTGTCACTAGCACCCAGAAATTAGTTTGTGTGTTTATATCAAACTGATACTGGTTCCTGGACATTGCTAATATGAAATAGGTTTCATTGTTGTTTTTCCATTGATTTGATGCACCTACTAAATAATAGAACATGCTGTACACAACAAGTATACAAATCTCAGAACACTGTTAATGTGCACATTTAAACTTGTGTCACCACAATAATCAATGACATGTATGTGACTGCCATGTTCTAGTGAGCGCAAGGGTGACTACACCCACCATGCAAATGTAAATGCCCAATTTCTAAGTGACTCCAGCAGTGGTTAAATATGGCATGTGTTTTTGATTGTTTGAATCACTAAAGGCCTGATATCCTGAGCCTGTGACACGGTACTCACCAACATTTGAGCATTTATGCATTTAGTGCTCCCAAGTATGGTATGTAGAAAGGTCCACTGGTATGGAAAATGTTGGTGGTATGTAGGAATTTCCACTACTTTGGCACATCTTGGTGATATATAGAAATGTTCATTGCTGTGGCAATTGTTGATGTACCCAGATATCAATACCCACTGACAGAGACAAATATTACAAGAGTACATTCAGAGTCAAAGGTACAGGCAGAGGCAAACAAAGTTCCAAAGGGTATAGACAGCTGCATCCACAAGAGAGAACATTTACTGTATATCTACAATACTCTTAAATATTTCACAAACTTCACAGATTCTAAACTGGATGGTAGCAGAACAAAGACCACTACACTGAACCATTCAAGCATGTGTTTTCTATTGAAAATATCACATGAATGGATAGCTTTTTTAGAGATATATTTTATGTATATTTTAAATTGGCTAGAAAACATAGACTTGCCCCACGAATCCAGATGTGGATTAAACTAATTGGACTTTTGAATGATCTTGGGCAGTCCACATTTTAAACAACTGACACATTTGTAAGATTAAATATAGTAAACAAATAACATTTCAAACAAATAATAAAATAATAGATTTTTAAAATAACCCCCCCCCCCTTTTCAAAAGCATTGCTATGTAAAGACCTTGGTTAATTTAGACAGTGGGTGGGTAGCTGGATCACAAAAAGTCAGTCATGGAACAGGATTAGTACTTACTATCAGGTTTATTATTACATGGATTTTTGGCACTTCAAAATTGTAAGTGAATAGCACTAACACTTTTATCCCATTTGCTATTTTGCCACACATATATCACACTTGTATGCAATTTATAGCACTAGAGAAAATAAATGAAGTTACTTAAAGGGGTTGTAAACCCTTGTTTATTTTTTAAACAAACATGTCATACTTATCTTCACTGTGCAGTTTGTTTTGCACAGAGTGGCCCCCGATCTACCTCTTCTGGGGTCCCTCAGTGGTGCTGGTGGCTCCTCCCCACATTGAGTGTCCACGTTGGAGAAGGGCTCTCCGTTGTGGACACCTGTGTGGGCACACCCCCGAGTCCCGCATCTGTGTCCATTCATACAGAATTCAGGACTCGGCCCTGCCCCCCAGCACAGCGTCATTGGATTTGATTGACAACAGTGGGAGCCAATGGCTGCGTTGCTATCAATCTATCTAATCAGGACACAAGACACCAGGTAGAGCTGGTGTGCTTGTTCTCGGCCGGAGAAAGATCAGGGTCAGGTAAAAGTAAAATGGGGGCTGGGGGGCTGCAGCACCACAAAAGGTTTTTCGCCTTAATGCATAGAATGCATTAAAGTGAAAAACCTTGAGGGTTTACAACCCCTTTAAAGTCCACCTGTGCCCATACTATTCTTTTAAGTAAAAATAAATAAAAGAGCACTACTCAAAGAAGATCTAGTCCAGCTCTCTTATCCAAATTGCTATACTTACCTAGATCTCAATCCAAGGCCCACAGTATTATTTACATACCTCCACTGGCTTCCTGATTTAATGTTTGTGCAGTCCCCATAAACCTCCATGGGTCTGGTAGATGAATCAGCTCCTATCTGTCAACTAGCTCCATATAAGCCTATAGGACCAAACTGCACAGGCGCACAAAGAAATCAAGAAGCCAGCAGAGAGATGTAAATAATAATAATAATATAATGCCAAAGGAGTGAAATGCAGGTAAGTACAGCAATTGGGGGGGGGGGGGTTGGCCTTGACATACTTTGGGGGTGTGCAAAATTGTAAGGAAACTTTGTGATAAAGTTTCCCTACCCTTTAAAACAATTCATGCCCAACCTCTCTAGCTGCTTGTACTGTGAAGCTACTCTTTCTCAAAGTTCACAACAGTGACTCTAAAGTTGGGTGTTAGTTTCTAACAGCTTAGAAACACCTGCTGCGTTCTTACTTCAGAGTGCTGGTCACCTGCCAAGATTTTGCATCAACAGAAAGTAATAGTAAAATAATTAAGATTTCGGTGCCTCTGATGTGAACTTTGAAGATGAAACTCTCCACTGTGCCTATAGCTAAAAGGTAAATGAGGGCTTGTTTTAATGCTCCTTTAATATTAATCAGAAAATTACCACATTATGGCCACTAGATCATAGAAAATCACATTCGGCAAATTACAATAATTCTTTGTGATAGCTGTGCAAATACTTGGGACATTCATACAGGAAAGTCTTTATAAATAGACCACATTGTGGTGTTGCTTCAATAAGAGACTCCAAACAATTTCATTTGCACCAGAATTTATATAATCCACAGCTGCTAAATTCAGCATTTTTTTTTTTTTTTTTTACAATGCTTTAGGGTAAGACTGCTGTCTCTGTGCTATGGAACCTATCTAGCTGAGATACACAGAGGCAGTGCTAAGAACTTGGAAACTCCCAACCAACAAGGGGTTTTAACAAGTTTGTAAGTTAGCTACGCAAATTAAATGCCACTGTACTGAGCATATAGACTGTGTTCCCTGTGTGACTTTAAATGCAAAATGTTCATTTGACTGGAGAGTACCTTTATCGTAGTGTAACAATATTGTAAAAGCATAAAACAAGAAGAAGAAGAAGAACAGGAAATAACCGAATTGTGTTTTGGTACTCTGTCATATTATTTACTTAATCTAACAAGTGAAAAAAATCTAAATATTTAATTTATTTTTTATATTTGCCTTACATACTAATTACACTTAATCGCAGTTCTTTTTTTTTAATATGACTTATACAGTCATTTGCTCTAATATTTCAGTATTACTAAGACAATTGTAATATGCATTCATTTGGTTATATGTTTTAAAAATGTACATAGAAGATACTTGGATATTTTACTATGCATATGAAATTCAAAATGTAAAAAGTATTTAATTGGTGTGCCCAGTTATTCCTAAGTACCAGTATTCTGTCCTGTCTTTTACACGTTTAGCTGTTTAATGTTTTTAACGACATGTGATGTTCTTATGAAACTGCACAAATACATTTAAAATACCTAATTTTATCATCTTTTGTGGTTCACTTCTTGTGTATTGTTTGCCCTATTCACAATGAAACCAATATATGTATGGTGTGTTGCACACTGGTACGCCCTACAATATTCAGAAACAAGGCTGCATTTTTATAAAGGAAACTTGGATGGAAGATAATTGTATTTCCACTGGAACACAACCAGTATGTAATTGCTGACATAGTAAAATATTATGAAGCCAAACTAAATCATTGAAGAAACTCTGTATTCCAGGACAGCCCTCTGCGAATATCATCTTCAACATGAGGGATGATTTATAATAACTGCATAAAAATGTATTGTATCTATTCATGCCCACAGCAGCACATCAAGTTACAGCTGTTTTTTTGTTATGCAGATTAGAAAAAGAACGAAAGGTTTTATTGGATGTTGTGGGTAGAAAAGATACAGTACTTTTTACCAAATTCAGTAAATATGCTTTTCTCTAGTAAATACAGTAAGTCATTCCATTTTATGAACTAATTATCCAACGAATACTCAGTAAGTCAGTCTATTTTATTTGTAGTAGCCATTCTTCATGCAAATGTACAGTACAGAAGTCCATTTCGTGAGTAGTAACCATTCCTCCAGCAAATATTCAGTAGGTCAGTCCCTTTTATGAGTAGTATCCATTCTTCCAACAAATATACAGTAAGTCAGTCCCTCTTATGAATACTAGCCCATCTTCCAGCAAATATACAGTAAGCCAGTCTATTTTATAAGTAGTATCCATTCTCCCATCAAATGTACAGTAAGTCAGTCCCTTTCATCAGTAGTAACCATTCCTCCACCATATATACAGCAGGTCAGTCCCTTTTATGGGTAGCAGTAGCCATTCTTTCAACAAATGTACATTAAGTCAGTCCCTTTTATGAGTATTAGCCCATCTTCCAGCAAATATACAGTAAGTCATCCCCTTTTATGGGTAGTAGCCATTCTTCCAACAAATATACAGTAAGTCAGTCCCTTTTTTGAGTAGTGATTTTTCCTCCATCACATATATTATACATCAGTCCCTTTCATTAGTAGTAACCATTGCTCAAACAAATACAGCACACCCCACGTAGGAGCTGCAGATGAATAGGGACACCAAATTGCACAGGCACTCAAAAGTCAGAAAACAGTTTGTAGCTTTGTTTTTGTGGGAGTTTATGGGATGCCCACTTGACTTTAACAGGAACTTCAGGGATAACTTCCTATATACAGACTCCTCTTCAGCTTTCCTCCTGCACACACTTTGTTCCTTTCTTGCACAACTCCTGCTGATTCACTCCTGAGGAAACTGACAGACACCTTGTCAGCTCAGTAACCACTCTTTATAAGCAGGAACTCACAGTGCCTTAAAAAGTAACACATGTGGAGTGAAACAGTGTGTAACCTTTCCTTTTGCTTCCTCTGTGGCCACTGATCCCAGCACCACTTTTTCAGGCAACCCTAGCCCACCTGGCTGCAGCTGCTTCTTTCACCAGCCCTCTTGGCTGCCTCTTCACCAGCCCACCCAACTGACTCTCTGGAGATCTCTCAGAGAAGATGTAGAAGACTTGGGCCCACCGCTGTCTTCAGGGGAGACTGGTTACATGTGGCTGTCTCCCCCCTTTGTCAGTCCCCACCAGTGCTGAATTACTCACTCTGTCCTCTTTGCTCCCATGCCTCCAGGAAAGCCTTTGTGTTTTTTGCAGGATCCTTCCAGCACTTGAGCCCCCGCCCAAGGCAGGACCACCCCCCAGACTAGGGGGTACCCCTCGGGGCCACGACAGCCTCCTCAACACTGTATCTCCACCTTTCACCCGACTGCCCTGCTGACCTGGCTCATCTCTATTTATGGGGTGGTCTCGGCCCCCTGCCAGCCCACCACTGGGAATTGGCCAAGGCCCCATAAATATCCATGACAGCTTCTCCTAGCTCCCACCCTCTAATTCTAGAAGGTTCTTCAACTTTCCAGACACCAGGGGGAGGCACCAGAGGCACCAGAGAGCTGCCAAGATAAGTCACCCAGGCCTGAACCTTAATAACCCTGACCCAATTGCAGCCTCACAATTTTACTGCATGAGTCAGAGTATGGTTTGCCTGCTCTACTTCTAGCACACACTAGAAGGTGCTACACAAATATACAGTAAAACAGTCCCTTTAATGAGTAGTAACCATTCCCCAGTCAGTCCTTTTTATGAGTAGTAACCATTCCTCCAAGAAATTTGCACCAAACCATGGGCTAGCACAAAGGTATACCTCAATAAATGAAACAACACAAAATTAACAAGAAAATTAGTTTATTGGGTTTAAATATGGCCACGGTGTTATCCATGGGGGGCAACTCAAATTACAAATTTAATAAAATATAAATATAAATATAAAGCCATCTTGGCTAAAATTAATTTAAACAAAATTGAATTGATGTCCATCCAGTCAATGCTGGACGACTACTCCCCACCGGCTGAAGCCAATGGCGTAGCCTTTGGCTGAAGCCCCCCCACCACCGTGGCTGATTCGATTAAACTTTGCAGACCCATGTTAAAAATATCTAAACCAATTTTGGATAAATGAACCATATCCTCGCGGAACAAGCCTGGAACGAAGCCTTCCAGCTCGAGATGTCTGATAGAAAAACCCCCATGTGAAATTAGAAAACTGTGGATTGTCCTATTTAGCCGCCTTCTAATTTTATCTATATAAAACAGCTTGCCAAAGGGGGACCACAAAAGCCGCGGAATCATTTCGGAGAATGCTAGTAAAGTGGATGGAAACATGAGATTGATAGTCTGCAGGTCCTGCTTCATTTTGCATAACAAATCCCAAGTGCCCATCTTACCAATATCATTTGCTCCCGCATGTATAACTAAAACATTAGGGGACGGCCATATATCGGATAAATACTCTAATTGAAACATAAGGTCCTTCCATCTCAGGCCCCTAACACCTGACCATAATACCAGAAAGTCCTTATTGTCCAAACCCAAATTGGATGAGTAGATCCTAGTTCCGGCATGTTTGGCAGCCCAGAAAACGTAAGAGTGACCTACTATCCATACCACTGTCTGTAGGGGATCTGAAAAGAGAAAATTCACATAGTTAGCAACTCAGGGCGGACATATAACTTATATCTGTCGCTATTCCAACGACCAATCCTCATCAACCTATCTTCTGAAAAACCCAAAGCGTTGGCTGTCGTGGCCGCCCCAATTCTGAACGAATGGGAAGAAAAACAAAAACCAGACAGATTTAGACGTTTTAGGCATGAAGCCAAAACGGATGAAAATTGAAACCTGGTCAATGAGGATAAGTCCTGGTGTATAAAGAACGAACCAACAGAATGAGGTCTGACCGATAGGTATCTAGAAACATGTAAAACTGGGCAGATAGCTGTGTTAGGAGAACTAGCTAAAGAAAACCACTGACCGTTCCCTAACGTTTTGGTTTTGGACCTACAAATGAAAATTTGAACGGATCCTTGACTTAGAAGGACATCTGAAAAAAGCAAAAAGGATATTGATCTCCTATTTACGGCAGTGAATTCGCCTAACCTTAAAGCCCCAAAAAATGCAATAGCGAATGCTGCCCTAAAGAGAAGCGTTTCAAAGTCTGATGAGCACACTGTTTGCAGGATTTCAAGAAGGTCCAACAATAGAGTGACTGATATGGGACGTCTACTGTCCCGTGACGGGTTGGATCGGCGAAAGCCTTTCAACACTTGATTAACCTGGAAGAAAGAAGTCAAGGATGGTTGGTCAGCAAATTTTTGAAAAAATGATACGCTTGCTAAGATTTTGCTGACCGAGGAAGGACTAAGATTAGATTGCAAAAGTGACGATGTAAAAGACAAGGCAACATATGATGACACATTCAGCTCATCCAAACCTAACCCTTGGCAAAAAGAACACCATCTGAACCATGAAAGGTTGTAATCCGACCAAGTTTTCTGTGAAACCGACTCTCTCAGGTTGGCTGTTATCAGGTTCATATTAAGCCCCAGAGGAAATCTGGGCAAAGATAACTGAACGGTTCTGCCGAAGGGGCCAGCTCCCGAAATTTAGCAAACTGTGAACGAGACAAAGCATCGGCAATGTTATTACGTGCTCCTTCTATGTATTCAGCCTTCAACCAAATATTGAAACGCATACAATGTAAAACAAGAAATCGTAGGAGTTTCAATACCGGTTCAGATTTAGAGGATAAAGTATTTATCGCAAATAAAACACCTTTATTGTCCGTGTGAACCAGAATCCTACGATTTTGAAAAATATCCTGCCAAACCACCACAGAAGCTAATACTGGGAATAGTTCCAGAAGAACGATGTTCTGTAGGACATTCTTCTGCAACCATTCCTTATGCCATTTACCCGAGAGCCACCGACCTTGCAAGAAGGCTCCAAAGCCCGACGAACCCACCGCATCTGTAAAAAATTCCAGCTGGTTGTTAGATATAAACTCATACTGCCAAACCGTTGAACCGTTAAAATCGCACAAAAATTGGTCCCAGATCCTAAGGTCTTCCTTTATGTTTTTAGAGAGACGGATGTGCGAATTTTGGCTGTTGAAACCACTGATAGCCAGAGAAAATCTTCTAGAGAAGACCCTGGCCATAGGAATAATCCTGGCTGCAAACGCCAAAAGGCCTAGCAAGGACTGAGCTTCTTTTAAAAGAACCTTCTTTCTAAATAAAAAAGAAGAGATCAATTGTCTCATCTTGTTTATTTTAAGGGAAGGAAGCCTGAATTCCATAACGGATGAGTCTATTGTAATACCCAGGAACTCTATTGAAGTGGTTGGAAAGACCGTCTTCTCATGAGCCAATGGAATACCAAAATGCTCACAAGTGTCAAAAAAGGTATTTAAAGATTCTAGACAAATAGGGGAGACAGCAGGACCAACAAATAAAAAATCATCCAGGTAGTGTAAGAAACCCCCTTTGGGGAATTTCGACGATGACACCCAGTGTAAGAAAGTGGAGAATGCTTCAAAATAGAAGCATGACAGTGTGAAGCCCATAGGCAAGCATCTATCAAAATAAAACTGGCCTTGAAATTGAAAACCTAATGAGTTGAAACCTTGTGGGTGCACTGGCAAAAGGCGAAAGGCGGATTTAATATCTGCCTTTGCTAATAGAGAGCCTTGACCAAAATGTCTCAACATTGATAAAGCTTCATCAAATGAAGAATAGCATACTGGTGCATATACTTCTGAAACCTCATCATTTAATGATGCATCAGGAGGATAGGACAAGTGGTGAATCAAACGATAGCTACCACTCTCTTTTTTAGGGACTATCCCCAGCGGTGAAAGACGAAAATTCTGGAAGGGAGGTTTAGAAAATGGGCCAGAAATTCTGCCTTCCCCCAACTATTTAGATATTTTGCCCTGAACTACCGAAGCATAAGTGGTAGCAGATTTTAAGTTCCTGACAAGCTTACAACCTGAACCCATAAATGATGGCACCAATAAGCCCTCCCCAAAGCCTTTAATTAGCAGAGCTGCCATCCTGTGATCTGGGTAGCGTTCTAACCAAGGGAGCATTCTTGCTAGCATCACTGGTGTCGTTGCTTTTCCCATGAGTGTCTCTGGGAAGCGATTGAAAAGGGGAGGCAGCTGATCTCCGAAAACACCTGTTAGCCGAATGGCTCCCATTGCAGTGTGAGCACTCATGTCTGTACCGACAATTTGCTAAGAATTTGCATTGCCCTTCATTAAATGCAAAACATAGGCCTTTGCGAAACGTCGCCTGCGCATTAGGTGCCACTCTCTGACTAAACTGGGGTCTTGCTGGCAGCATAAGATTCAGCCATAAGCCAACGTCCTTTGACCCCCAGTGCAGCGATGGGTGCACTGCCAGCTTTTGGCGAAAGTTTTCATCATATGTATACCATGCAGAGACCCCAAAATGTCGAAAGGACTCCGCAATGATATCCAAATGTTGAAATAAACCTGAACATTTCTCCGGGAACCGCTCTCCCATAACTGCTGCATATATGCAGAAGGCCTGCAGCCAATTTTGAAAAGTTCTAGGGATAGCCCTCCTCCTATCCTCTTCAGACCTATCCCCATGCTGCTTCTCCAACTTAGCCAAAAATTCCTTTGAGGCTGGTAGTAATGACAAAATGTCAATGAATTCACCCCTCCAAATTCTTTCCTTAACTGTCTTATGCAGATGAAAGCCCAGTGGTGATAATGCACATGGCAGGGGCTCCCTGAAAGAGGACTCACCCACTGACATAGCTAATGAATTGAGAGGCAATTGAGGGTTAAACCGTGCTGGATTCAAAACTTTAAAACAAGAAAATTTTTCTTTATTCTCCTCCTGTGAGGCAGACTCACCCACATTCTGCCATACTGTACCAGCCTCATTCATATATTCTGAACCACTCACCTTATTGTCCATAGCACCATAGAAATGTGCCCCTGTTCGCGTATTGTCAGTATTATTGTAAACCAAATTATCTTTATTCTCATTAAGCGCACCAGATGCCTGTGCTCTCTGAAAATCCTGAGAAGCAGCAAGCAGCTGCATAGCCTGGTCAGCACCAACACCCTGTGCACTTGAAATTTCACCAATATTACCTCTTTTTGTTTTAAAAGCCTCTTTTGTAATAACCTTATCTGCACCAGATAACTGTGCCCTTTGCAAACTCATATCATTAGTAATATCATCATAAACATCAGCACCATTAGCATGTGCCCCTTTAAATTGCTGTAACGCATTAGATAAAGATTCCACCAAACTTAAAATACCAACACTCTGAGGCATAAAACATTTCTCACCATCCTTGTATAATGACTGCTGCTCACTCTGCTCAACTGAAGAAGGCTGAGTAGCGCTGCTCTCCTTCACACAGGAAGCCCTCTTAGGTATTACACTGCCAGCCCTCTCCTTGCATGACACGCTGGGAGAAGCAGCTGTTCTCTGCCTTTTTTTCTTCCTGTCAGGTTGATGCCTTGTGCCGTCCCCGCCTGAGGCCGGCCTTTCTTCCGTCTCAGGCGGAGTGGAGGTAGGCGGAGGAGAGGTATTCTCCTCCTCCAGGCATTTCAATAGCCATTCCTCTCCGCCCTCCTTCTCAGCCCTCTCAAGGAGGCGGCAAAGGAGGGACTCACGGCCACTAGGAGAACGGCGCTTCATGGTGCAGGACGTCCGCGCTTCAGCTCTAGTCAGAGCGGTCTGTGAGGGAGCCGCTTCAGGTCCTTATATAAACTCCTACAGCGCGGGCTAGCAACCGCCAATTCAGACCAATCAGCCCGCTTCTGCTGCACACCAATCCCCTGTTCCCCTGGTTGCCCAGGGATACCGTTCTAAAGCTGCACCTGCAAATGTAAAATTAGAGATGAGAGACAAACGGTCCCCTTTGAGCTATCCCATGGTGGTCCAGCATATTGCAAGACCTTTCATTCTCTTTTATGAGTAGTAATTAGTCCTCCAAAAATATACAGTAAGTCAGTTCCTTTGATGAGTAGTAACCATTCCTCTAGCAAATACAGGGGGTCCCCTACTTACAAACATCTGACTTACAAACAACTCCTACTTACAAACGGAGGGAGACAACAGGAAGTGAGAGGAAATCCACCCCTAGGAAATTCACTCCTGTAAGAGTTAATATGGGAAAAGGGTGTCTCCACTGATGCTTTATCACCAGTCCATGTTTCCCTAACAACCCAAAATTTTGAAAATCCAATTGTCATTGGGACAGAAGGTGAGGTGAAATCTTCTTAACAGGGGCACAGACAGCAAAACAAATGTTACAGGGGTGATAACCCTCCTCGATGTTATCTAAAAAAACTTAAAAATAGATTTTTTGGTACATTAAAAAATGTACCTGTTCCGACTTACAGATTCAACTTAAAGCGGAAGTAAACCCCCCTATCGTTTTCAGCCAAGGAAGCTGCCATCTTTGCCTCTGTTTAATCTTCAACTGCCACGGTGCTGCACATGTGATCCGTTATGACACCAGCCATTGGATGGTTTGACTGTTTGGTTGAAAGCACAGCCAATGTGCAGTTAGCATTCCCGGGATGCCTTTTTTTTTTAAACTGTTAAATCGATGGGTTTACTTCCGCTTTAAGAACAAACCTACAGTCCCTATCTTGTTTGTAACCTGGAGACCCCCTGTATACAGAAAGTGAGTACCTTTTATGTGTAGTAGCCACTCCGCCAGCAAATATACAGTAAGTCAGTCCCTTTTATGAGTAGTAACCATTCCTCCAACAAATATACACTAATCCCCTTTTATGAGCTGTAACCATTTTTCCAGCAAATATTCAGTAAGTTAGTCCCTTTTATGAGTAGTAAACATTCCTTCTTCCAACTACTTAAAGGAGAAGTCCAACCAATGCTTGTTCGGCTGTACTTCTCCTATGGATCGTAGGGAGTGCAATTCTATGACTCGTTTTCAGTAGAGAGCGGATTGAAGTCTGCTCTCTGCTGACGTCACCAATGTCAGTCCAGGCACCGCGTCATCCTGACAATGGAGTCTGGATCCGCCAGGTGCCTAGACTGACACCTCGCTCAGCCTCTCAGCAAGTCGATGGGAGCCTAAGATGGCAGCTCTGTCTCCTCCATGGCTTAGCCCTCCAGTGAACGAGGAGCGAGAAGAGCAGAGAGCTGTGACTGATAAACTACAGCTCTCTTCTCACGGAGCTCTGAAAACCGAGTGATTGGCCATTTTCAATCGATTGGTTCTCAGTGTGAAGGGCTGATGCTGCATCCACCTAGTTAGGTATGATTGAGGGGGGGGGATCCTTTACTTCTCTTTTAACTTGTACGGAGCTGTTACTGTAATCACATTCTCCTGCCCCAGTCATCCACCTTGTAGGATGAAAATGCATACCGTGACCCATGTGGGTTTAAAGATAGTTAAATTATGAACAATATACTAATATGTTGCTGGTAGTGGGAAATCTTTATTATTATGCTGGATATGTGTTGCTTTGCACTATGGTTGGTTAAACAACCCATCCAAATTTAGGATAAATGGTACTAAAGAGCCTCAACGAATGCAAAGTGCTTCTGCTGCACATTGGTATGAATGGTCTATAATTTCAGTTTCATTTCAGCAGCTCCAGTCACCCCACTGCCCCTCCCAACATTGAGTTGTCAACCTGCTGGCTATCTATTCCTTAAGAGCCTATTTACCCCACAAAGCTGTGCTCTGCAATGTCAGTGTTAATGTGTTTTGCATTAAACAGTCTATTCCAAATTACTTGACTGAAACACACAACATTGTTAGCATGGGGGAACTGCATGTTGATTATTTTATATTACTACTACTCATGTGGGTTAGCACCACCTGATGGCCAGAGGCCAAATTACTTCACCAGGCCCCACACACAGAAATCCACCACTAGCTCTTCATAAAACAAGGCTTGACACAAGAAGTAAACAAAGAAGGAAGCTACCGCGCTTAGTTTGCAAGGTCTTGCATACACATGGTTCCAGACCCAGTCCCTAGCAGAATTGGTCCCTACACAGTTACGGACCCAGCTGCACAATAGAGTACACCAAGTGCTAGGCTACTCCCCCTATAGAACCTCCGTCCCTGGCCACCACCCCTTCAGTTCCTGAGCTGGCTACTCCACCTTCTTGACACTCCTCACTGCATAACCTCAAGGGTTAGCCATAATACACACTTTGTTCCATTACTTATGATCATACTCTTCATTCCCCAGTTCTTTAATACACTGTAAATACACTCTCTTCCCAAGTAATTTAGACCAGACAATGTCTCTTAACCAGTAACTCCTTTACTGAATTAAAAAATATTTACAGTTCTGTACAGCTTCACTGTAGTACAATTGGCATAACATACTAATTTAGATTCACGTTTCCACTCTCTCCCATCCAGTACACTGTGCTGGGCTTCAGATGTGCTGTGCCATACCATTTAAATTAGTCCCTCCTCGTAAAGTAGATTCAATAATCCAGTCCACAGAATCCATACCAGGATCCTTCTAAAGGGTTCCTCCTTCATGACTTTAGCTCACATGCTAATTGTCCCCACTGTTTCCCTCCAATGCAAGGACAGCCACCAGGTACGGTCTCCATCTGTTCTGCATGAATCACCTCAAGAGCAGGAAGTCAGTCATGCAGGAGAAGAAATGTCACAGCACTAAATGTTTAACCCCAACAGCACCAGCCAATAACCTTTTTGTAACAATACATGCATTTACACTAGTAGGCACTTGCCTACAGCATTTCATGTGAAATTGAAATAAGCTGCACATTTTTTTGTACATTGAAGTACAAACACATTTTTAAGGTGCATCAGGGTGCCATTCACAATGAATGAATTGCCATACACCAACGCAGTCATTGGTCTTTAAAAATATCATGTTAGGTCCTGAGCACCCATGATTGTTTTAATAAGTATTCATTCAAGGTGGACTAGAGAATTGGCACCACTAGCATATATTGGAGTCTGATGTGTTTTTGCAAAACAGCTCATACATATCTCAAGCCCCTAAAGATCTAGTAAGACAAGCCATAATTAATTCAAGATAGAATTTTCCATGGTAAGTGTCCCAGTATGATCGTTAACACAGAAATCTAAAACAATATGATGACTGAATCTTAACAAACATTTTGTTCAGAAAAGGGTTCATAAAATATATTGTGTAAGCTGATTACACTTTTGGAGCAGTTAGTTTTATGTTGCATACCATTGCTGGTGGGAGAGTTCAGCATTAATAAAATAGTAAATCTGCTGGCACATCATGGGACTTCAGGAATCACCATCACTGAATGTCAGGAACAACCCCCTTCCCTTTTTTAACCAAAAATATACTGTATGTCTTCAAGTTTGCACATGCAATGAATGTTAAAATAAAATCTGTCAGAAAATTGGGAAATTCAAATAGAACATATGATGAGAAAGATCTTTTAGATAGTTGTTGTCTGTACTAAAACAATAAAAAAACAAAAAAAAATTGAAACATTACGTATACAGCTTAATTTATATGAAAATCTTAACTTTTACTGTAATGCCGCATACACATGAGCGGTTTTGCCGTCGGAATAAACTCTGAAGGTTTCTCTGACGGAATTCCGACGGAATTCCGACGGAATTCCGCTTAAGCGGTCTTGCCTACACAAGGTCACACCAAAGTCCAACCGTCTAGAATGCAGTGATGTACAACACGTACGACGGGACTAGAAAAAGGAAGTGCAATAGCCAGTAGCCAATAGCTTCCGTCTCGTACTTGCTTCAGAGCATGTGTCGTTTTTGGTACGTCGGAACAGCATACAGACGAGCGGTTTTCCGATAGGAATTGGTTCAGTCGGAAAAATTTAGAACATATTCTCTTTCTAGGTCCGTCAGAATATGAGACGTAAAAAGTCAGATCGGAATATACGATGAAAAGCTCCTGTCTGACTTTTTATGTCGGAAATTCCGCTCGTGTGTACACGGCATAAGAGTTGAGTTTGGATTTTCCCCTTTTCTCATCTCCGCCCCAGACTCCATAACATGATATTAACAGTAATTAGTAGTAATATAATAGTAGTAGTAAAATCTTTATAACATTTGATGTAATTATGGAAAATATTATCTATACATTTCTAAAGCTGCCTCATTCCTTAAACGCATCTAAAGCCCTTTTTTTTTTTAAACACTGTCTGTGTCCCAGTTAAAGATTCAGTCTCTTTATTTATGAACACAGTCACCAAAAATAAAAGTGAGGGAAATTTTTCAGTTGTCACTGGACGGCATTAGAGGGAAAACATTCCCATGGGAACATATAAATACAAAAGCACTGTGCTTTAAATGCAAAATTTCCAATGTTAGCGCTGCTACTTAAATCACATAAAACATAACAAAAGATGAAAAACATAAATATAGAACAGTGTATTTATAATATAATCCACAGTAGTGCTCATAAATGTGTCCAAAAAGACAAATAAATGTCCTTAGTAAATAGTGAAAAAATATATGTATGGTAAAAAAATATATATCGTGAAAAAATCTTGTGAATCCACACCAAAAAGACAGTCCTTATTGAAGAGTGCAAAAACAATATGTGTATAGGATGACATCAATTCCTCCACCACAGTGATGAATGGGAGATAAACTACTATTAACCACTTGCCAACCGCCGCATGTACATTTATGTCGGCAGAATGGCACAGCTGGGCAAATTGGCGTACAGGTACGTCCCTTTGAATATGCCGCCGTGTGGTCATGTGCGTGCCGGCGGCGGCGCGCGACCCTGCCATGTGCTCCGTGTCGTATTGCGGAGTCCAACGGACTCGATCACCGCGGGGATACCCGCGATCGTCTTAAGGAGCTGAAGAACGGGGAGATGCTAATGTAAACAAGCATCTTCCTGATCTGCCTAGTGACACTGTCACTGGTCATAGCTCCCTGTGATCGGGAGCTATGATCAGTGAAGTGTCTTTCGTAGCCCATCCCCCTAACAGTTAGAAACACTCCCCAGGACACACTTAACCCTTTCCTAGCCCCCTAGTGGTTAACCCCTTCACTGCCACATTTTTACAGTAATCAATGCAATTTTATAGCACTGATCGCTGTAAAAATGACAAAGGTCCCAAAAATGTGTCAAAATTGTCCGATGTGTCCGCCATAATGTCGCAGTCATGATAAAAATCGCAGATCGCTGCCATTACTAGTAAAAAAAAAATTATTAATAAAAATGCCATAAAACTAACCCCTATATTGTAGACACTATAACTTTTGTGCAAACCAATCAATAAACGCTTACTGCGATTTGTTTTACCAAAGAAATGTAGAAGAATACGTATCGGCCTAAACTTAGGAAAAAAAATGTTTTCTTATATATTTTTGGGGATATTTATTATAGCAAAAAATAAAAAATAATGTGTTTTTTTCAAAATTGTCACTCTATTTTTGTTTATAGCGCAAAAAAATAAAAACCGCAGAGGTGATCAAATACCACCAAAAGAAAGCTCTATTTGTTGGAAAAAGGACGGCAATTTTGTTTGGGAGCCACGTCGCACGACAAATGCAATTGTCAGTTAAAGTGACACAGTGCCGAATCGCAAAAAGTGCTCTGGTCTTTGGCCAGCAAAATGGTCCGGGCCTTATGTGGTAGAAACAAGTTCACCAGATGATATTGAACAGGTGCTGTAGCCACACTCCATTCACATGCCTGGGTTTGACTCCACATGTAGAAAATAGAGGGCAAAATAGAGCCTCCAATAGTGTAAAATCATTTAAGATATTGATTCATTTAAAATATATATTGCACGTACCTCAAATATAGTTAAAACCAGCCTTTATGTAAAATGGTACAAGATATGCCGAGCAGCTCTGTGTTACGATCTCACCACTGCTTCATGCGCTAAACATCAGAACACCGTCCCAGCTTCAACATACGGTTGCCGTGTAGCCACACCCCGACTAGTTTCGTCACTTCAGACTTCGTAACAGGGGGTCAACAGGGGGTCAGATTGGCCACAGAATATAAACGATAACACAAAAACATTTCTTATACTCATGGTTAGTGTTTGACTGAAGCCATTTATTATCAATCAACTGTGTTTACTCATTTTAAATCATATTCACAACAGAAACTACCCAAATGACCCTGATCAAAAGTTTACATACCCTGGTGATTTTGGCCTGATAACATGCACACAAGTTGACACAAAGGGGTTTGAATGGCTATTAAAGGTAACCATCCTCATCTATGATCTGTTTGCTTCTAATTAGTGTGTGTATAAAAGGTCAATGAGTTTCTGGACTCCTGACAGACCCTTGCATCTTTCACCCATGCTGCACTGACGTTTCCGGATTCCGACTAAAAGAATTGTCAAAGGATCTGCAGGAAAAGGTAGTTGAACTGTATAAAACAGGAAAGTGATATAAAAAGATATCCAAGGAATTGAAAATGCCAATCAGCAGTGTTCAAACTCTAATCAAGAAGTGGAAAATGAGGGGTTCTGTTGAAACCAAACCATGGTCAGGTAGACTAACTAAAATTTCAGCCAAAACTGCCAGGAAAATTGTTTGGGATGCAAAGAAAAACCCACAAATAACTTCAGGTGAAATACAGAACTCTCTGAAAACATGTGGTTTGGCTGTTTCAAGATGCACAATAAGGAGGCACTTGAAGAAAGATGGGCTGCATGGTCGAGTCACCAAAAGAAAGCCATTACTATGCAAATGCCACAGAGTATCCCGCTTACAATACACCAAGCAGCACAGAGACAAGCCTCAAACCTTCTAGCACAAAGTCATTTGGAGTGATGAGACCAAAATTTAGCTTTTTGGCCACAACCATAAATGCTTCATTTGGAGAGGAGTCAACAAGGCCTATGATGAAAGGTACACCATTCCTACTGTCAAACACGGAGGTGGAGTACTGATGTTTTGGGGACGTGTGAGCCACAAAGGTTCAGGAAATTTGCTGCAAATTGATGGCAAGATGAATGCAGTACATTATCAAAAAATACTGGAGGAACATTTGCATTCATCAGCCAGGAAGCTGCGCATGGGATGTACTTAGACATTCCAATATGACAATGGTCCAAAACATAAGGCCAAGTCGACCTGTCATTGGCTACAGCAGAATAAAGTGAAGGTTCTGGTGTGGCCATCTCAGTCTCCTGACCTCAATATCATTGAGCCACTCTGGGGAGATTTCACGTGCAGTTCATGCAAGACAGCCCAATAATTTACAGGAACTGGAGGCTTTTTGCCAAGAGGAATGGGCGGCTTTACCATCTGAGAAGATAAAGAGCCTCATCCACAAATACCATAAAAGATTTCAAGCTGCCATTAATGTTAAAGGGGACAAAACACAGTATTAAGAACTGGAGTATGTAAACTTTTCATCAGGGTCATTTGGGTAGTTTCTGTTATGATTATGATTTAAAAAGAGTAAACACAGTTGATTGATAATAAATGGCTTCAGCCAAACACTAATCATGAGTGAAAGAAAAGTTTTTGTGTTATCATTCATATTCTCTGAAAAATGGCCAAGAAATCATAAATTCTGCCAGGGTATGTAAACTTATGAGCACAACTGTATATACACTGTTATATATTTATGTTTTTAGTCTTTTGTTATATTCCCATGGGAAAACTTGTTCTATTTCAGCATGTATTTCTTTATTACATTTACCAAATAAATGACCTACCATGTACGTCAATAATGAACACACTAAATAGCCAAAACTGTGAGATCCAATAGTGTATTGCAGGCATGTCCAAAGTGCGGCCTGCGTTCCGGGTTGGAACGGCCCGCCTGGTAATTTGGACATGTATATCTTTTGTGGCCCCCAATGAATCCCTGAGCGCCGGGGGTCATGAAATATATATATGCTGGCTGCCTTGGATGGGACAGGGAGGGGGCGGGATGAGTGCCATACATACAGTGAGCATTTCCTGTTTATACGGCGGCCTCTGTAATAGGAAGTCCTGTCTCCTGCCCTGCCATTGGACGACTGTTCTGTCCATCATAGGAGGTGGGACTTTGTTTTAAAGAGGTGGCTGAGAAAACAGATTCTCCTGTATGTAATCTGTTGCTGCTCGTCCCGCCCCCTCCCTGTCCCCTCCGAGGCTGCAGAGGGGCATGGATCAGGCTGCACTGATGGCGATGGTGAGTCTGCACTGATGGCAATGGGGGGCTGCTTTCATGGCAATGGTGGGGCTGCATTCATGTCAATTGGGGTGCTGCATTCATGGCAATGGGGTTGCTGCAGTCATGACAATGGCGAGGCTTTAGTCATGACAATTGTGAGGCTGCATTCATGGCAATGGGGGTGCTGCCTTCATGGCAATGGCGAGGCTGCATTAATGGCAATGGGATTGCTGCATTTATGTCAATGGGGGTGCAACATTCATGGCAATGGGGGTGCTGCATTCATGTCAGTGGGGGTGCTGCATTCATGTCATTGGGGGTGCTGCATTCATGTAAGTGGGGGTGCTGCATTCATGGCAATGGTGGGGCTGCATTCTTGTCAATGAGGGTGCTGCATTCATGGCAATGTGGGTGTTGCATTCATGGCAATGGTGAGTCTGCATTCATGGCAATGGTGAGTCTGCATTCATGGCAATGGTGGGGCCGCATTCATGGCAATGGTGGGGCTGCATTCATGGCAATGGTGGGGCTGCATTCATGGCAATGGTGAGTCTGTATTCATGGCAATGGGGGTGCTGAATTCATGGCAATGGTGGGGCTGCATTCATGGCACTTGTGAGGCTGCAGATGGGCACTGATCAGGCTGCATTGGTGGGCACTGACCCTTATTTTGCTTCACAGTTCTTTATTTAAAATGTAGTTTCTTTTTTTGAAACTTCCCTTTTAAAGTGAAGGTGCGTGTTATACACCGATAAATATGGTATATCCAAATAACACGCCCAAGCTCATCTCTTCACCACACACAGCCACAAAGGCAAGATAATTCTTGTTGGGCAGTGTATTAGTGCTCGGACGAACACACTTAGACTGAATATTAATGGCTCAAAGAATGTCAGGCAAAATGGTTGGCCCTCATGCATGTTCACTTCATCAAATCTGGCCCTCTTTGAAAAAAGTTTGGACACCCCTGGTGTATTGTTACACAGAGATTAGTTCAATGTTTCATTATCTTCTTCCTAGTGTACAATGTACAGGCGGTCCCCGGGTTACAAACAAGATAGGGTCTGTTGGTTTGTTCTTAAAGGGGTTGTAAAGGTAAAAGTTTTTTCACCTTAATGCATTCTATGCAGTGAGTGATACAGTGAGCGGCTATGGCCGCCAGCTGTATCACTGGAGCTTGCCCGCAAGCACTCCACACTAAGGATGAGCCCAGTGTTCGATTCGAACCCATGTTCGAATCGAGCACCGGGTATTCGCTCGCTCGGCGAGCCCAGAACTATTGGGGCCGCTCGCATCAAATTCGTGTGATGCGAGCGGCCCCGCAATGCATTGCGGCCCGCGCAGTGCAATGCTGGCTGATGATTGGCCAAGCATGCACTGTGACCCCGCATGCTTGGCCAATCACAGCGCCGGCAGCGAGGAGAGCCAATTATAGCTCAGGGGCTTTAGTACACGCCCCACGGTATAAGAGGCCGCCGCGCCGGCGGCCTCGCATATTATGTTTCAGACAGTGTCAGCGCGTCAGTGTGCTGCTGACTGCTGACAACAATATGTGCTCTATTTCTGGGGATATGTGTGTGCATGCTGTTAGAACAGCATTGCAGTATCACATCTGGGGGGTGTCTATAGGTGGCCTGTGAAGGGGGGCAGGTTTCCTGTGCTTAGAACTTTCCCTGCAAAAAAGTGTCATTTTTGCAGGAAGAAAGCTATTTAAATCACTCGCGGCTAATGAATTGATGGCTCCTGTAACACAGAGAGCTGTCATTCATTAATAAAAAACAAAAAAAAAAAGCGTAGGGGTCCCCCCAAATTCAATAACCAGGCCCTTCAGGTCTGGGATGGATATTAAGGGGAACCCCAGCCAAAAAAAAAAATGGCGTAGGGTCCCCCTCAAAATCCATACCAGACCCTTGAGGTCTGGTATGGATTTTAAGGGGAACCCTAGCCAAAAAAAATGGCGTGGGGTCCCCCTCAAAATCCATACCAGACCCTTATCCGAGCACGCAACCTGGCAGGCCGCAGGAAAAGAGGGGGGGACGAGAGCGGCCCCCCCTCTCGCCTGAACCGTACCAGGCCACATGCCCTCAACATTGGGAGGATGCTTTGGGGGTCTAAGACCCCTAAAGCACCTTGTCCCCATGTTGATGAGGACAAGGGCCTCTTCCCCACAACCCTGGCCGGTGGTTGTGGGGGTCTGCGGGCGGGGGGCTTATCGGAATCTGGAAGCCCCCTTTAACAAGGGGACCCCCAGATCCCGGCCCCCCCCCTGTGTGAAATGGTAAGGGGGTACAAAAGTACCCCTACCATTTCACCAAAAAAGTGGCAAAAATGGTAAAAATGACAGGAGACAGTCTTTGACAATTCCTTTATTAAAATCTTCTTTCTTCTTTCTTCATCCTTCGGTTTCTTCATCTTCTCCTTCCTTCATCTTCTTCCATCTTCTTCTTCCATTTTCTTCTTCCTCCGATCCGCTTCTTCTTGCGCTGGTCTTCTCGTCCTTCTCGTCCGGCATCCTCTTCCGTCGGCGTCGGCGTCGGCGTCGGTGTCGGTGTCTCTGTCTCTTCTTGGGCCGCTCCGCGCAATGGGAGGCTCCCGCTGTGTGAGGCTCCGCTCCGTCTGACAGGTCTTTTATAATGGAGGGCACCTGGTGACCCCGCCCCCTCTGACGCACAGGGACGTCATGGGGAATTCCATGATGGCTTTCCCCATGACGTCAGAGGGGGCGGGGTCACCAGGTGCCCTCCGTTTTAAAAGACCTGTCAGATGGAGCGGAGCCTCACACAGCGGGAGCCTCCCATTGCGCGGAGCGGCCCAAGAAGACACCAACACCGACGCCGACGGAAGAAGATGCCGGACGAGAAGGACGAGAAGACCAGCGCAAGAAGAAGCGGATCGGAGGAAGAAGAAAATGGAAGAAGAAGATGGAAGAAGATGAAGGAAGGAGAAGATGAAGAATCCGAAGGATGAAGAAAGAAGAAAGAAGATTTTAATAAAGGAATTGTCAAAGACTGTCTCCTGTCATTTTTACCATTTTTGCCACTTTTTTGGTGAAATGGTAGGGGTACTTTTGTACCCCCTTACCATTTCACACAGGGGGGGGGGGCGGGATCTGGGAGTCCCCTTGTTAAAGGGGGCTTCCAGATTCCGATAAGCCCCCCGCCCGCAGACCCCCACAACCACCGGCCAGGGTTGTGGGGAAGAGGCCCTTGTCCTCATCAACATGGGGACAAGGTGCTTTAGGGGTCTTAGACTCCCAATGTTGAGGGCATGTGGCCTGGTACGGTTCAGGCGAGAGGGGGGGCCGCTCTCGTCCCCCCCTCTTTTCCTGCGGCCTGCCAGGTTGCGTGCTCGGATAAGGGTCTGGTATGGATTTTGAGGGGGACCCCACGCCATTTTTTTTGGCTGGGGTTCCCCTTAATCATCCATCCCAGACCTGAAGGGCCTGGTTATTGAATTTGGGGGGACCCCTACGCTTTTTTTTTTTCATTTTTTTTATTTTTTTTTATTTTTTATCAATGACTTTTTTTTATGAATGAGTTTCAATGAATCACTGTTCTCTGTGTTACGGGAGCCGTGAATTAACATTAGCCGCGAGTGATTTTAAATAGCTTTTTTACTTTCAAAAATGACACTTTGCGCAGAGACAGTTCTAAACACGGGAAACATGCGCCCCTTTACAGGCATACTATAGACACCCCCCAGGTACGAAATTTAAAGGAATATTACACTTTTATTGTTTCAATTTAAGCATTATTAAAATCACTGCTCCTGAAAAAACGTCCGTTTTTAAAAAAAAAATTTGCATTGATACATGTCCCCTGGGGCAGGACCCAGGTCCCCAAACACTTTTTATGACATTAACATGCATATTAGCCTTTAAAATGAGCACTTTTAATTTCGAACGTTCGCATCCATTATAACTAATAGGGTTCTAAAGCTCGCACGGACTTTAGGTCCGTTCGCGGGTTCTGGTGCGAGCCGAACGGGGGGGGTGTTCGGCTCATCCCTACTCCACACCATGCAAGGGAGCTCGCATGAAGTTGTGGAGTCCTTGCGAGAGGGAGCCGAGGCAGCCGATGAGGGACCCCAGAAGACCAGGTTCGGGGCCACTCTGTGCAAAACTAGCTTCACAGTGGATGTAAGTATAGCATGTTTGTTATTTAAAAAAAAAAAAAGAAAATTTTCCTTTAGTGACCCTTTAACTTGAATCTGTTTGTAAGTCGGAACAGATACATTTTTTAAGTGTAGCTCCAGCCAAAACAAATATTTTTAAGCTTTTTGGATAGCCTAGGGAAGGGTTAATACCCCTGTAACATTTTTTTTCTTGTCTGTGCCCCTGTTTAGATTTCACATCACTTTCTGTCCCAATGACAGTTGGATTTTGAAAATTTTGGGTTGTTGTGGAAACAAGCCTTGGTGATTAAAGCCTCAATGGAGGTAACTTTTTCCCATAATAACTCTTACAGGAGTGAATTTCCCTTCCTAGGAGTAGATTTTCTATCACTTCCTGTTGTTTCCCTCTGTTTTTAAGTAGGAGTCGTTTGTAAGTCGGATGTTTGTAACTAGGGGACCGCCTGTATAGCAAAATAGTATATACAGTGGAAATAAAACAAGCCCAAAAACATTTAATCATCACCGCTAATCAACACACCCACAGGCCCTACTATAGTGTTTCACAGACTGCCTTAAAGCTGGTTCAGCATAATTTGCCTTTTTTCAAAGAAATTACCAAAATGCCATGAAATTTCATTGCAATCTAGCAATTTGTTTACCAAGATAAAAATATGGTAGCTTTCAGTGTTTTCTGCAGCTTTAGTCAATTATTTACCATAAGTGTGATCCATTTGCAACAGATTTTCTCATAAAACTGCTTCTGATACATGTGAGGCAAATATTTGTGGTACACGATACAAAGTGGTTGATAAAATAAAATTAGGATATAATCACATTTTGTTTCTTGCTGCTCAAAAAATTATGCGAAGGGCTTGTTCGCATTACGCCCAGCACAATAAGACCGCAAGACAAAGCAAAATGTTGTGTTTCCTAGGGTGTCAGTTCATACCCCTGCACTTAAAGTGGAGATTTAAGAGTCTTGAATGTTGTTACTAAGTGTGGGTGGGCTTATAGAGCACCCAACGCAAGAAGATGTTTTTTAAAGCCTCCGCAATAATAAAAAAAACATAATTATTGTTTTGTGTAGACATGGGGAAAAAGAAAAAATTACGAAACCCCCTGAAATTCATAATTTCCAAACTGGAAGTTCTATTGAAGTCTATAGGTACCCAAACTAAGTTTTAAAAAGTGAGGATTACATATCAACAAATGATGCTAAATTGTATAAAATGATTTGGGAGGATCCTGACAGCCCTGCCTGATGAGATGATGGGACCAAAAAAGCATCCTCTTGCACTAAAAACTCTACTAGTGATACTAAAATGGAAGGGTGAGGCCTGGTGGCACTGGTAGTCAAGGTTAGGCTGTTCAGTTCAAACTGTAGCCATTCCCAACCGGAGTTCAGTGGAACCCTAGGGTTCTTCCGTAGGTTGCTATGGGTTCCTTGAGCTGTGGCTAATTGACACAGATTACTTTTTTTAGCTCTCTGTAAGAGCGGCATTTAGACCACCACGCTAAAGGCATTCATCCTACTGGCCACCAGTACTTTGCAAAGAATACCCAGTGATGTGCTAATGGAAAGTGAATTTTCACTTAGCTTCATCATAATTTTATGGTGAAGTGAAAATTTTAAGTCACAAAGTAAACATGATCTGCTCCTGTATCAAGATCTCTAAAGCTCAGAGGGAGGGCTGCTCTGTCTGTGTCCACCACATTTACTAGCTATGAAATATACACATGTTAAAGAATTAAAATAATTATAACTGTCACAGGCACACAGGCACATCACCAGTAAGCGTTTTTTCACAGATTGGGATTTTTTTTCAGGAATTGCACTGGGTATTTGTGGTCAGTTTAGATGAAAATATTGCTACAGAAACTAAAACACAGCAGTGATCTAAGCTATTAACTGGTCTGCCAAGATTCATCTAAATCTAAATACTTTTCCAAGCCACTGATAAACACATTCTAACCTTGAATTCTCGGTGGAACACGTCTATGTCTCATATTGCTGTTCTAGACAAAACAATCGTTTGATAAAGCTTACTGTCAGAATAGACAGTAACAATACATTGTAACACATTTATAAGCCTTGCAGGGCAGGAATATATTTAAGAAACCTCTAATTCCCATATTTATTTTTACCATGCAGACGGGCTTTGTTGTTGCTAAATACATTTTGTGTATTTTGCCTATTTTCTTGATTGGAATTGCTTCCTACACTGCAATGTACATTTAACCATACACAGAACTTTGCACATGTAATTACTTTGACTCTTAAAAGAGCATATGTGTTTTTCTTCACATATTGATGCCTGACATTGTATTGTGTTATTCTCTTTCTTATTGCTTTTCTGAAATCCCAAACCAGTGCACAGTACCATTGGCATTGTAAATGTAAACACTAAACCACAAATAAATTGCTTTTGTTTGGTTTTCTTGTGTAGATTTCCAAGAGATGTTGAACTGAAGTGGGTGGAGAATGTGGAACATTCTGATCTGTTTCAAATACACGAAACTCATCAATTCCGCGTTTTGTTGATATATTATAGGCCAGTTTGCACTCTAGCCCTCTGCATTCTTTGTTATATATGAACCACTGGAATACATAATGCAAGAGCAGCACCTGCCCTTAGGCGAGAGTCTGCTGGGAGTTAAATTGACTCTAAAACCCTGTTTGAAAAAAAAAACAATCTATACAGGCCTGTATTCTTAACTTAAAAAATGACCTTCTATTGCTCTCAGCTGCCTCCAAAGCTCCAAATTCAAATTCCTTTTTAGCTACTGTGATTTGACTTCCTGTTAGCTGGTGGCTACATTCATTCTCCATGGTCCCACTGTACGTAGGAACATAGCCACCCTCTCTTGCTAGCTCCAGAGATGAACTAGTTGCTATGGACTTTGGGATTAGTAGTATGTGTAGAGCAGTGCACATGATTACAACTAATGTGCACTGCTTGCTACAACAAACTAGATTTAGGGATAAAACAGAAGAGCTCATGGAGGCAGAAAAACACAATACTGTAAAACTAAACTTTATGAAAAATAACTTACAGGGTCAATAAAGCAGTATTAAACCCAAACCTAAAAATGTAATCTATTGCAAGATACCAATCCTTAATCCCTTGCCCACTGGGCACTTTTACCCCCTTCCTGCCCAGGCCAATTTACCGCTTTCAGCGCTGTCACACTTTCAATGACTATTGCGTGGTCATGCAACTCTGTACCCAAAATATTTATAATTTTTTTGCACACAAATAGAGCTTTCTTTTGGTGGGATTTAATTACCACTGTTTTTTTTTTTTTTCTAAATCAACAAATAAAGACCAAAAATTTGGGAAAAAAAAAACAAAACTTTGCAAAATTTTATAACAAACTTTGAACAAATGGTAATTTTCTGATGTGTGCTGATGAACCTGCACTGAGGGGCACTGATAGGTTGCACTATGAGGTGGCACTGGTGAGCACTGATGAGGCTTCAGTGATGGGTGGTACTGGTTAGCACTTACAGGTGGTACCGATAGGCGACACTGATAGGCGGCATTGATGGGTACTGATAGACTGCACTGATGGGCAGCACTGATTAGTGCCCTGATTATCAGTGTACATGTCCCTTTTAGAGAAGCCGGTTATTGGCTCTCTTCTCCTCTCCTCATGCTGTCAGTATGAGGAAAGGAGTGACAATAACTGGCTTCTATTTACATCTGTGATTGGACACAGCTGATCACGTGGTAAAGAGCTGCTGACTGTCTCTTTACCTCAATCTGTGATCAGCAGTGTTCCCACACACATTGTGATTGTGCTGCCCATGCCCAGCAGTGGGCGTGGTGGGGGTGATCATGGGAGGCCGTTATTATGCTATAGCGCGGTGGGGTTAAAGTGGATGTAAACCCTATCATATACCCAGTGAAGTGAATAGCTTCAGGAGATGAAACAATACTTCCTACATATGTTTTACTTGTTTATCTGCAGCCTTCTCTTCTCTACACCCCTTCAAAAGTGCAGATTTGTGATAAAACCCTATCATCTGTGAGGAGCAGAGAGGAGGTAGTTCAGTTAAAGCGGAAGTAAACCCATCGATTTAACAGTCTAAAAAAAAAAGGCATGCCGTGAATGCTAACTGCACATTGGCTGTGCTCTCAACCAAACAGTCAAACCATCCAATGGCTGGTGTCATAACGGATCACATGTGCAGCACTGTGGCAGTTGAAGATTAAACAGAGGCAAAGATGGCAGCTTCCTTAGCTGAAAACGATAGGGGGGTTTACTTCCACTTTAAACTATATGAGAGCTAACTGAAGGAAAGAGACACACTGCACAGGAATGAGGGAAGGATACAGAGCTGTGTTCTGAATAGACAAGCTGTGCGTTGAGCTCCCTCCCAGTCACAAATTTATCTCATGTGTCGGGAAAACTTCTCAGAAGTGAATCATGCTGTTAACAGAGGAACGAAGCACCAGAGATAAATTACACTTAGAGCTTTGGAGATAGCCAAGTAAACACTACAGATATACAGTATGTGCTTTGTTCAGATTTCATGACTGAGGTTTACAACCGATTTTAGGCTAGGGTCACACCTAGCATTTCATGAATACGCATTTTTTGTATGCTTTTTTTATTTGTGTGCTTTCGCACTACACACATTGGTCAACCTGTTCATTTAAATGGACTGCCCTACACATGACAAATATGCCAAAGAAGTACCTTTTTGGACTTTGAGCATTTTTTTTTAAACACACATTTTGACACGTTTATTCTTATAAAGCTAAAGGCCTCAACTTTGTAGAAATTGGCCACTGGCATAAAAAGTGTCATAGTACAGTTTGTGAACTTTATTTTTTCACAGTATCATACTGTATTGTTCTAAAAGTTTAATAAAATGTCAAAAGATTGCAAAAAAAAAAAAAAACATTTCAAAACCCAACCACACATTCTCCAAACCCATTTTGATCCCCAATTTTTCCAAACTAATCAAAATATAGACTTCAGCTAAGTGTTTGTTTAAAAAATTGGACCATACGATAACACTTGAATACACAGACAATGTATAGCAGTCATTTTTTTGAATGTCACTAGTGCGCCCTTTATTTCATCCTCCTCAAGGACGCAGGGCAGACATTTTTTTTTTTTAAGGACTGCTAATGCACCCTCTTTTCCTCCTCCTCCTTTTTAAGAAGGCAAAGCATCCATTATTACGCTAATATGCTATTTTTTTTTAGAAGTGCTAATGCACATTTTACTCTTCTTCTTCCTCAAGGGCACATAGAGTTGTAGCAATTTGTTTGTGTCTTGCTAATGCATCCCTTTTCTCTTCCTCCATAAGGGAGCCTAGCAGACACCCTTTTCTTCCCAAGGTGTGCATAGCAGCCATTTTTTTGAGCACTACTTATGCAACCTTTCCTGTTCTTCCTCATAGACAAATAGCAACCTTTTTTTGAGTCCTGCTAGCACACACTCTTCCTTCTTCTCAAGTGCACATAGAAACCAATTTTTTGAGGATTGATAATGCGCACTTTTCCTCCTCCTCCTCATGGGTGCATAGCAGCAGCCTGCTTATGCCCCCCTTTCCTGCTCCTCCTCATGAACACATAGCAACTTTTTTTCTTCTCTACTGCTAATGCACACTTTTCCTTCTCCTCGGGGGCGCATAGAAACCAATTTTTTGAGGACTACTAATGTGCACTTTTTCTCTTCTTATTCATGGGTGCAATGCATGCATTTTTTTTTTCAAAGACTGCTAATTGACCCTTTTCTTCCTCTTCTTCCTGAAAGTTACATACTGTAGCAGCCACTTTTTTAAGGTCTGCTGTAAAGCGCAGGAAAAGTGCCTCTCATGCCTCCCCAGTGTGAAAGCCCGAGTGCTATCATACTGGGGCGGTGCGCTTGCTGGATGGGAAGTGGGAGGGGCCGAGATTCGCATCTGCTGGCTGGCTGATGTCACAGGGTAATCTCTGCCCCTCCTGCTTCTCTCCATAGATCGAGGCTGGCCTGCACAGAGACTTAGGCTTGGATCTGAGAGCACCCTTTGCTCCAAAAGGTTTAATTTCCATTGAAGTATCTCACGGCAAAACTAGTTCAGACAGAAGGATGTTGAAAATTGCAACACTTTCCTGCAAGTGCCCTTTGGTGTCTTTTTTTCTTTTTTACCAGAGCTAGGGTTACCACGTCTATCTCCAAAGTTAAATTTTAAAGTGGTATCCAGTTTCCAGAAAACCTGGGAAGTAGTCTCTCCGGATTTTCACAGGAGAGGCACTGAGTGCACAGCAGGGCTGTGGATAATGAGGCACGTAACCTGAACAAGGTAGCTCAGCAGCCATGATTATCATGGTCAGCACAGGGAGGGGGACTGGTAGGATCAACCAGGTTTATTACAAGTTTGGAAGAGAAGAATTGCACAGCACAGGCACTGTGTTGTTATTCATGCCTTAAGGGAACAGGATCTTAGTTTTTTTTTTTAGGTTCACAAACACTTTAAGGCCACATGTCAGCCATTTTGTTAAGGACTGCTAATGCACCTTTTTTTTATCCCCCTCCTCCTCAAGGACACTTTGTTGATTGTGAACAGTAAACATATTAATTGTTGATAGAAACAAGGTAACTTAATCTCTGCATGGAACCCAACAACATTTCACAAGCACTTTGAGTTTCAACAGAGAAAAGTGCTATAGAAATTTTATTATTCTTATGAATATTATTAAAGGATAAACTTACCCTTTCAGACAGAATTTCACTTTTCACCTGCGTTTTCTAATGCCTTTTTTGCTCAAGCTTTCCCAATGTGCTCATCTCTCACTTACTTTGTTCAGCCTTAAATCTGTAGCTCCTTCTATTCAAGTAAACGTGGCCTCTCTGCATGCCGTTGCAATGCACTAGTGCAGGAAACAAGGGGTTAAAGCATGTGGTGAGGATATGTTCACTGCCAAGTGCTCTCTGAAGAGCGATCCAGATTGTGGATTGCTCTTCAGAGAGCAACACTAGTGTAAAATAGCCCTTATAGCTCATTCAGTCTATAAATGCTCTCTCTGTTTGGAACACTTTTCATAGACCATTGTAACGGTGGTTAGAAGGCGCTGTATCAACTTAAAGAAAGAAAGAACCTTATAAGCTGCTACAGGGTAAGTAGATGCCAAAAAAATGTACAGTATGCTGCTGCATGCACCTAAATGTGCTCCATAAAAATAAGCAAAATGATATATGGAGTGCTACACTGCTACTATGTTAAGCTTCCTAGTTGTATTCCAGAGTGTGGCTCGGGGTGAATTTTCATTACCGAAAGCAGTAACCCCCGAGCCACACTCGGGATTGTATCGCAGTATCCTGGGAAAGTTACTTACCTTGTCCCCAGGATCCTGCAATGTCCTCCCGCTGTGTCCATGAGCTGTGTCCTCTGCCCGATTCATCATTGTGCCCGGCTCCGTCACCTGCGAGCGTTGCAGCTCATGGGGGCGGAGCACAGCGCCAAATTCCAAAAAGTGAAAAATACAGAACACACATATACACTGTAATCTGTAAGATTACATTTCTGTATCAAATCATTTCACACCCCTTTTCTCGCTAGTGCTATGTTCAGTGCCCTGCCTGCAGTTTTAGATTTTATTTATACTGTTCTTTCTGCCTGGAAACTTGAAAACGCCCATGGCATCCAAAAAGTGTCCCTCTACATCAAAAGAGGTTTTAGACCAGCTAGAAAACAGTGATAATAAATTAGAATTACTTGCAGAATTGAGCAATAGTGATTAGAGGGGAAATTCACCATCAGACACTGAAAGTGGCGACAGCGACAATTCTGCAACTGAGCAAATTTCAGTGTTTTTGATTAGATTACATTATTGAATAAAATGTATTATTATTATTATTATTATATTATTATTTGTTATAATTATTTATAGTTATTTTTATATTATAATTTATGTTTTTGTGTTTCAAACCTTATCATACCCGGGATGTCTACTAGACTCTTGTTTAGACAGATTTAAGTGAGTTATTCCTAAGAATTACAGGCCTACAATATAAAACGCCAAATATCCATGTGAAACCGCTTTAATCTTCAAGAATCAGACATCATACCGCCAGGGAGGTTAATGAAACTAAACTCTATATACATGTTAAATTATCCCTCAAAGGCAGTTACATAGTTACATAGTTAGTCAGGTTGAAAAAAGACACAAGTCCATCCAGTTCAACCACAAAAAATAAATAAAAAAAATAATATCATACAATCCCATATATTCAATTCTATACCCACAGTTGATCCAGAGGAAGGCGAAAAACCCCAGCAGAGCATGATCCAATTTGATAAAGCAGGGGAAAAAAATCCTTCCTGATCCCCCCAGAGGCAATCGGATTTTCCCCATATCTACTTTACCTATAAATGTTAGTACCCAATTATATTATGTACATTTAGGAAAGTATCCAGGCCTTTCTTAAAGCAATCTACTGAGCTAGCCAGAACCACCTCTGCAGGGAGTCTATTCCACATTTTCACAGCTCTAAAGCCCCATACACACGGTCAGACTTTTTCATGGATTCTGTTCGATCGGACAATGTTGTTGAAAAATCAGACCGTGTGTATGCACCATCGGACAGTGTACGTCGGATTGTCAGACGGACAAAGTCTTATCTCCTGCTGGAAAGATTTGCCGACAACACGGTCCGATCACACCAAATCCGATCGTGTGTACGGTTGTCCGACCGGACAAAGTGCTACGCATGCTCACATCACATTACAAGACCAAAGCTATTGGCTACTAGCCTCTACGTAGTCCCGTCGTAGGCAACAAACGTCACCACGTTCAGAATGATCGGATTTTCCGACAACTTTGTCCGACCGTGTGTACGCAAAACCAACATCAGACAAAGTATGATGGACAGGATCCGACCGACCTGGTCCGCGGATTGTCCGACCGTGTGTATGGGGCTTTACTGTGAAGAAACCTTTCCGTATTTGGAGATGAAATCTCTTTTCCTCTATACGTAAAGAGTGCCCCCTTGTCCTCTTTGTTGACTGTAAAGTGAATAACTCAACACCAAGTTCACTATATGGACCCCTTATATATTTGTACATGTTGATCATATCCCCCCTTAATCTCCTCTTATCAAGAGTGAATAAATTCAGTTCCTCTAATCTTTCCTCATAGCTGAGCTCCTCCATGCACCTTATCAGTTTGGTTGCCCTTCTCTGCACTTTTTCCTGTTCCCCAATATCCCTTTTGAGAACTGGTGCCCAAAACTGAACTGCATATTCCAGATGAGGTCTTACTAATGATTTGAACAGGGGCAAAATGATATCTCTCTCTCTGGAGTCCATACCTCTCTTAACCACTTCAATACTGCCTTATAGTCATATGACGCCCACAAGGTGGATCTCCCATCCTGGGTGGGCGTCATATGGCGTCCTCGCATTCCCGGCCGCCTGGGGGGCGTGTGCGCCCGCGGCATCGCTCGGGACCCGGTGCGAGTGCCCGGCGGCCGCGATGTCCGCCGGGCACCCGCGATTGCCCGTTAAAACAACGGGACTGTGCGGGACCGTGGAGCTGTGTGTGTAAACACACAGCTCCACGTCCTGTCAGTGGCGAGGAGACCGATCATGTGATCCCAGTACGGAGGATCACTGATCGGTCTCCTCCCCTTGTGAGTCCCCTCCCCCCACAGTTAGAATCACTTCTATAGGGAACACATTAACCCCTGCAGCGCCCCCTAGTGTTAACCCCTTCCCTGCCAGTCACATTTACACAGTAATCAATGCAATTTTATAGCAGCGATCGCTGTGTAAATGTGAATGGTTCCAAAAATATGTCAAAAGTGTCCGAAGTGTCCGCTGCAATGTCGCAGTCACGAAAAAAAAATCGCACATCGCCGCCATTACTAGTAAAAAAAAAATTCAATAAATCTATCCCCTATTTTGTAAACGCTATAACTTTTGCGCAAACCGATCAATATACGCTTATTGCGATTTTTTTACCAAAAATATGTAGAAGAATATGTATCGGCCTAAACTGAGGAAAAAAATAGTTTTTTTTAAAAAAAAAATGGGATATTTATTATAGCAAAAAGTAAAAAATATTGTGTTTTTTTTTTTCAAAATTGACGCTCTTCTTTTGTTTATAGCGCAAAAAATAAAAACCGCAGAGGTGATCAAATACCACCAAAAGAAAGCTCTATTTGTGGGAAAAAAATGATGTCAATTTTGTTTGGGTGTAACGTCGCACGACCGCGCAATTGTTAGTTAAAGCGATGCAGTGGCGAATCGCAAAAAGTGCTCTGGTAAGGAAGGGTGAAAAATGGCGTGCTGAAGCGGTTAATACAAGAAAGGACTTTACTCACTTTGGAAACCGCAGCTTGGCATTGCATGCTATTATTGAGCTTATGATCTACCAAAACCCCCAGACCTGTGTCCACTATGGATCCCCCCAGTTGTACTCCCCCTAGTATGTATGATGCATGCATATTCTTAGCCCCCAAGTGCATAACTTTACATTCATCAACATAAAACCATCTGCCACATAGTCGCCCAACAGTGCATTGAGGTCGGCTTGTAAATTGGATACATCCTGTAAGGACGTTATTGCACTGCATAGCTTGGTGTCATCTGCAAAGACGGAAATGTTACTTTTGATCCCAGACCCAATATCATTTATAAAGATGAAGATGAACCTTGGGGTACACCACTGATAAACTTAGACCATTCAGAGTTTTCTATCCATTTACAAACTGATATTTCCAAACCTGTAGACTTTACCTTACACATGAGCCGTGTGTGCTAAATCCAAGTATACCATGTCCACCGCCACCCCTCTGTCCAAGGTTTTACTTACCACCTCATAAAAAGAAATCAGGTTTGCCTGACAACTTCTGTCTTTCATGAATCCATGCTGTCTGTTGCTTAAAATATTTTTTTCCTGCAAGAACTCGTCTATGTGGTCTTTTATTAATCTCTCCAGTATCTTCCCAACTATAGAAGTTAAACTAACAGGTCTATAGTTACTTGCTAAAAACTTTGTTTCCTTTTTAAATATAGGCACCACATTGGCCCTGCGCCAATCCAGTGGTACTATTCCCGTCATTAAGGAGTCCCTAAAAATTAGATACAATGGCTTTGAAATTACAGAGCTCAATTCTTTTAGGATCTGTGGGTGGATGCCATCGGGTCCAGGTGCTTTATCCACCTTTATTCTGTCTACCGTATTTATCGGCGTATAACACGCACCGGCGTATAACACACACCCCAAGTTTAGGAGGGAATTTTCAGGAAAAAAACTTTTAGGATTGGAGTTTAAGGAAAAAAAAAAAAAAAACTTACATTTAAGTGTCCATTGCAGCCTTGTCAGTGCAGCCTTGTCCCAGTGCAGCCTTTTCCCCAGTGCAGCCTTGTCCCCAGTGCAGCCTTGTCCACATTGCAGCCATGTCCCCATTGCAGCCTTGTCCACATTGCAGCCTTCAGCCTTTCCCACATTGCAGCCATGTCCCCATTGCAGCCTTTCCCCCATTGCAGCCATGTCCCCATTGCAGCCTTTCCCCCATTGCAGCCATGTCCCCATTGCAGCCTTCAGCCATGTCCCCATTGCAGTCTTGTCCCCATTGCAGCCTTCAGCCATGTCCCCATTGCAGCCTTCAGCCATATCCCCATTGCAGCCTTCAGCCATGTCCCCATTGCAGCCTTGTGTGTCCATCGCCATTTAAAATTGGCGCCGACAGGACCCAGAAGCAAAGCGAACGCCGCCGAGATACACATGTACTCGTACTCGGCTCTTGTCGGCTCTTCTCGCCACCGCTCACGTGACTGTGAGCGGAGCAGAGAAGAGCCGCAAAGAGCCGAGTGCACTCGCTATGTGTAGCTCGGCGGCGATACACATGTACTCGGCTCTTGTCGGCTCTTCTCGGCGCCGCTCACGTGACTGTGAGCGGAGCAGAGAAGAGCCGAAAAGAGCCAAGTACACTCGCTATGTGTAGCTCGGTGGCGATCTCTCCGCTCCGCTCACAGCTAGCGGAGATCGGCGGGGGATCGCTGGGGATCGGCGTATAACACGCACCCACGATTTTCCCCTGATTTTAAGGGGAAAAGGGTGCGTGTTATACGGGGATAAATACGGTAAATATTTCTGGACCATATCACTTTTGAGCCATTGTGGATTTGGGGCTGTGTCACTACCACCCCCATTATGGACATGAGCTCCCCCATGCTACTTTGTATACACAGAGCTGAAGAAAGTATTTAATAAATTAGCCTTCTCTTTGTCCCCAGTCACCCACTTTAGATTATTTTGTAAAGGGCCTACATGCTCAGACTTGACCTTTTTACTATTAATATATTTGAAGATTTTTTTGGGGTTTTGCATCCTTGATTTCCTTTTTACATATTCTCTTATATTCTTTGTAACATTTAAATGACACTAGTGTTCCTTCATTTTTATATTTTTTAAAAGCTCTTTTCTTATTGTTTATAGCTTTTTTTTAACTTTGGCCTTGAGCCACATAGGTTTTATTTTTAGCCTTTTAAACGTATTGTCCATGGGAATATACTTTGCAGTGAGTTCACAAACAGTCTTTTTGAAGAATTCCCATTTCTGTTCTGTGCCCATTGATGCCAATATTCTCTCCCAGTCTAAGTCCTGGAGAGCAGCCCTCATCCTTGGAAAATTTGCTCTCTTGAAATCAAGTATTTTTATCTTTCCCGTATGTGATTTTTGCTTGATACAATGTTGCAAGAAGCCATTTAACTTTTTACTTGCTGATATATATGCAGCTGTACAATAGAATCACAGTAAATGTTACAGAAGTGATGGAAAAATTACTCAATATACCAGGGGTAGGCAACCTCGGCCCTCCAGTTGTTTTGAAACTACAAGTCTCATGAGACATTGCAAGACCCTGACAATCACAGGCGTGACTCCTAGAGGCAGAGGCATGATGGGATTTGTAGTTTTACCACAGCTGGAGTGCCCAGGTTGCCTACCCCTGCCAATTACAGTATTCATGCAGTACATGTAAAGTATGTGTAAAACACTTCATTTTAATTGTTTTATTAGGAATCTGGAAAAAGATATTTAAAAATAGAGATTATAGGTAACATTTCTTAAAAGATAGTGGTTATTATTTTTTTGCATGTGGATTATGGATGAAATATCATAGTTGCATAAAATTATTTTTCTACATGGGGATTATGGGTGGAAAATTACAGATAAACATACCTAGGAACATATTTTACCTATTTCTGATAAGAATATGCATATAATTATTTTTCTACATGGGGATTACGGGTGGAATATTGTAGTTAAACATACATAGGAACATATTTGACCTATTTCTGATAACAATATGCATATAATTATTTTTTTTACTATTGGGGATTATGGGTGGAATATCATAGTTAAACATACCTAGGAACATATTTAACCTATTTTTGGTAAGAATATGGGTATAATAATTTTTCTGCATGGGGATTATGGGTGGAATATTATAGACACGCATCCTACGTAATACATTTTACCTGTTTCTGATAGGAATATGGGTAAAATTATTGTTTTTCATGGGGATTATGGATGAAATGTCATATTTACACCTAACAAGGAACATATAAAACCTATTTATGATAAGGATAGGCACATATATATTTTTCCACACGGGAATGATGGGTGGAATGTCATATTTAAACATACCTAGGGACATATTTAACCTATTTCTGGTAAGAAAATCCATAAAATTATTTTTCTACATGGGGATTATGGGAGGAAAACTACAGTTAACTGCTTCCCTACCAGTCACCTTAGTTGTACTGCGGCAAAATGGCTCGGTTGCGCAAATTGCCATCATGTTACGTCGGTAACATAGATGGCCACAGACGGTAAGCGATTGGTGGTGGATCATCTATCAATTTCCATTTATTGGTATGTATGAGAGAGCCGGTCGAATGATACCAACTAGTCCTTCTGCTGAACTGTCCCTGTGACTGCCTGCCTGGACTTCATCTTGAACCTCTTGGTATATATGAACACATTTGCTTCCTATAAACTGAAACAGGCCAGAAGGCTTCTGCCTTAGGTACTAGAAAAACTGTGGAGAAAGGCCCCCCAGATGATTCTATGTTTTCGGGAATAACACAGGCTTGATGGCCTTGTAGAAGTATAACAATCTTGCAAACATTTTCTCTTCTGAGATCTGTTGGACATAAATTTATTTCAGCTTTGGAATTCGCCATTGTGCTTTCACCTGTCTTCTGGATTCACTAGTCTTTGATGATTGTCGTCCAAACCCTTCAGAAGGAGGCTAAAATCATCAACTTCACTCAGGCCCCCTGGCCCAAACTGGAAGAGACTGGTTGGACGCACCTTCAAAAAAGACTTTCCAGCCATCTTAGCAGCTTGCTCTGGAATTTATTTCATGTCAAAAGTAACTTTGAGACACCTCCACTGTGATCTATTAAATCTGCAGCCTGTCCTATAAGATTTGGCCTCCTGCACCCTCTGACGTTCAGTAGGGGAACAAGGGGAAAAGGTGAAATAGAAATAAAAAGAAAAAAGAAAGAAGAAAAGAAAAAAGAGGGGGGAAAAAAAGGAGGAAGAAAGAGTAAGAGTGGAAAATAGAAATAGAATGGAAGGAAGAAAAGAAAGAAAGAAATCAATGGGGCAGCGCTGCGATACCATCGGCAAAACGCCGCTCCGGCAGCGTTTTGCGGGCGAATTTAACCCCTTTTCGGCTGCTAGCTGGGGGTTAAAACCGCCCGCTAGCAGCCGAATAGCGCCACTAAAACGATGGTAAAGCGGCGCTAAAAAATCTGCCTTCATTCACTCACTTCAGAAGCAGCCACAGGTGAGCTCAGGAAGTACTTCCAAAGACAGACAGCAGACACAGTTAAGCCCCATACACACGCGCGGACAATCCGTGGACCAGGTCCGTCGGACCATGTCCGTCATACTTTGTCTGATGTTGGTTTTGCGTACACACGATCGGACAAAGTTGTCGGAAAATCCGATCATTCTGAACGTGGTGACGTTTGTTGCCTACGACGGGACTACGTAGAGGCTAGTAGCCAATAGCTTTGGTCTTGTAATGTGATCTGAGCATGCGTAGCACTTTGTCCGGTCGGACAAGCGTACACACGCTCGGATTTGGTGTGATCGGACCGGGTTGAAGGGAAATCTTTCCAGCAGGAGATAAGACTTTGTCCGACGGACAAACCGACGAACACTGTCCGATGGTGCATACACACGGTCTGATTTTTCAACAACCTTGTCCGATCGGACCAAATTGATGAAAAAGTCCGACCGTGTGTATGGGGCTTTAGAGTCTGAGACAAAAAACAGTCAGACTGTCAAACCCACAGAAGTACACAGCATAGCAGGGGAGCCAGGACAGCACATCCAGAGGCAGACCAGAGACACAGTCAGAATCTGAGTTAAGTCTTTTACCTGGCAGGACTGCAGAGAGAGAGGGAGAGAAGCCCTCTCAACTGCAGACTTCCAAGACTTTTTACACCATTGCATGGCATCGGGCGGTTCCCTTCCCATGCTGCCCATCTCCCTGCACTCTGTGACACCATTCACAGAAGCATTGCGGTGTGCTGCATATAAAAAGACAGAAAAAAAAACCCAAAGAGAGAGGCAATGACATTGCAGAGCTTTTATAATACCACACCTGTACAATATCAATGTTGTTTAAGCATCATTTTTGCCCACGCTCTTGGCACAAAAAGGCACCCAGTTTTTGGAAGGATTTACCTCCAGCATTCAGGGTCTTTCAACTCTATGAGAGGCTGAACATGGAGGGGTAGGTTCGGCAGGGGGGGGGATGAATCAAATTACTTAGCAAATGAAATCAACATGTGGCATGGAGCATGACCAAAAATAGAACATCTTAGTTGGGGGAGGGGCTGTCTTTTATTCAGCTTGGAACATGTGCTCATGTGGGGCTCATGAGCAAGGAACATACTGTATATAACCTATTTCTGATAAGGATATGCACATATATATATTTTTCTACATGGGGATTATGGGTGGAATATTATAGTTAGACATACATAGGAACATATTTATTTTTTCAAATCTTTTATTTATTTAAAGGGCAAAGATACACGGAATACAACATACTTAATTAACATAAGAAAAAAAAATACAATGGTGTAGGGTGAGTTAAACTACATAACATGACACCTGGATCATCAGTTATACCTATCAATAACAACTAGCATCTCCAAATTGGAGAAACGTAATAATTGCAGTCAACCCCTTCCCCTGCCGAGGTGAAGGTCTTCTTGGAACCCTGGACGGTTCCGCGGGTCCCGTCATAGGAACATATTTAACCTATTTCTGGTAAGAATATTGGTATAATTAGTTTTCTGCATGGGGATTATGGGTGGAAAATCATACCCTGTTTCCCCGAAAATAAGACCTAGCGTGATTGTCGTTGATGGCTGCAATATAAGCCCTACTCCCCAAATAAGCCCTAGTTAAAGTCCTTGTAGGTCTTATTTTCAGGGTAGGGCTTATTTTCGGGGAAACTGGGTACGGCTTATTTGGGAGGTAGGGCTTATATTGCAGCCATCACCGACAATCACGCTAGGTCTTATTTTCGGGGAAACAGGGTAGACACACATCCTACGTAATACATTTGATCTGTTTCTGATAGGAATATGGGTAGAATTATTGTTTTTCATGGGGATTATGGGTGGGATATCATATTTACACCTAAAGCCCCATACACACGCGCGGATTATCCGAGGACCAGGTCCGTCAGAACATGTCCGTCATACTTTGTCTGATGTTGGTTTTGCGTACACACGGTCAGACAAAGTTGTCGGAAAATCCGATCATTCTGAACGTGGTGACGTTTGTTGCCTACGACAGGACTACGTAGAGGCTAGTAGCCAATAGCTTGGGTCTTGTAATGTGATCTGAGCATGCGTAGCACTTTGTCCGGTCGGAATTCGCTACACACGATCGGATTTGGTGTGATCGGACTTTGTTGTCAAAAAATCTATCCAGCAGGAGATAGGACTTTGTCCGTCAGACAATCTGATGGAAACTGTCCGATGGTGCCTACACACGGTCTGATTTTCCGACAACATTGTCTGATAGGACAGAATCCATCGGAAAATCCTACCGTGTGTATGGGGCTTTACAAGGGACATATATAACATATTTCTGATAAGGATTTGCACATAATTATTTTTCTACATGGGGATTATGGGTGGAATATCATAGACACACATCCTACATAATCATTTTGACCTGTTTCTGATAGGAATATGGGTAGAATTATTATATTTAACCTATTTCTGATATGAATACGCACATTTTATTTCTACATGGGGATTATGGGTGGAATTTCATAGTTTAACATTTTTCTGATAGGAATATAGGTATAATTATTGTTCTACATGTGGATTATGAGTGGAATATTATAGATACACATCCTACATAATGCATTTGACCTGTTTCTGATAGTAATATAGGTAGAATAATTGTTCTTTATGGGGATTATGGGTGGAATATCATAGTTAAACATAAAGGACATCTGCCCGGATCTCCAATAACGATCAAAGGATATCAGATGTTCTGGTCCTATGATTCGCTCAGTTTAAGCAAGCCAAAACCTTTTAATGAGCTTGGGCATAACGAAGAAAAAGAATCCTGATAGTGTGAAACTGTAAAACTTTTATTCATTAAAAAGCACCTTCCCTTATGCCAATGCACTTACAAACATATTATCAAAAGCATTCAGTATAAATATTGCACTGTGCAATCAGTTCTGATACTCTCACCACCTCTCGTGGAGATACAATCGTCCGTGGTGGTTCCCGGTTGGAGATCAGAGCCAGTGACAGATGAAGCAAGCCGTGTGGTTACACCTAGACGTGTTTCATCATTCCATCTTTGTCAATAGGCCTGGCCCACACGGCATGGACTTGCAACTTTATAGCTTACCAATATTAAAAATTAACCCCTTCCACACATCGGTACATGATCCTCAGTGGTTCCCACCACGAGAAGATTCCAACCCACACTGTACAGCCCTATTGGTGCTCTCTACCAAGGGTCAAGAGGCGTTTTTGTAATCTGTGGGGATGGTGGCTACAAGAACCCGCACATCAACATACCAGTGCTTGTTCAGAAAAAGGCGTTGTCACCACTCACCCACAGAATTACCAAAATTAGATCAGTGCATATACATATGAAAGGCTCCACATATTAATTAATGTAATGTATTTTGTAGACTTTAAACAACAATAAAAACTTTGTGTATTAAAGAACATCTACACGATAAAAAACTCTATTAATTAACATATATCTATTTGATAATGTAAACAATTAATCAATCAACGACCTCTAATAGCTTTATATATAGATTATTCATTCTGCGAACATCATTCATTATTTAAAATGTATCAGAACCGCAGAGAAAAATTAAGTTCTAATATGACCCGAATTCTAAACAATTCCAAGAATATAAAAATGGAAAAAAATATATATAATAAAAAAAATAATATATAATAAAATATATAATAAAAAAGAAAATTAGTTCTAAAATATTCAAATTATAATAAAATAAAATAAAAACTATCTTCAAGACATTAAACTTGTGAAATGTAATAATGCTTTGATTCCCACACTTCAATCCAACCCTCAAGGGGCACCCACCGTAAAGAGAAACCTGAGTAGGGAGGAGGGGAGGAGGAAGGTAGCGCATCATTCATACATTCATAACAACCGGGATAAATAAAAGGAACTGACTTATATTCATCATATAGTCCTTTGCTTGTGCAGACAAGCACATGTCCGTTATGTTACGTTTATACAATTAAAGGTGAATGTATTAGTGGGTAACCTACTCTCATTCCCATAATTAAAGTGGATCATGATAACTGGGACTTATATGTCAGAGACAGACCCAATAATATACCATGTAACGTTAACTCGATCAATAATCACTAATGAAGCAATTTATATTGAGTTCAACGTTCAAGCCTGCAGGTTGGAGAGTATTGGTAAGATATATCCATTTTTTCTCACTCTTGGATATCTCTCTTACCCTAATTGAACCCAGAAAAGCATACCTGAAGGGCCTCTATTGTGCTTGCCTCTAAAATGAAGTGACACACTATGATCCTTGAAATCAATCAGGATATTATAGATGTGTTCTGAGACTCGTTTGGCCAGAGTTCTTTTTGTGCGGGCTATATACATAAGGCCACACGGGCACTGCAAACATAAACCATGTGTGTAGAGTTGCATGATATAAATTCAATAATATGAAACTCCCTACCATTCGCCATAGAAGTAAAAGACGATAGTCCTCTGATATGGGTATTGGTCTGTTGGCACGCCTTACATCTTCTGCAGGCATAAAAGCCCTTCCTGTCCTAAAACATTCTCGGCCTTTGGAGTTGATCTAACACTTTTTTTTACAACTCTATCCCCAAATGAAGATGTCTTCCTATATATGAACATAGGTTCCTTAGGTAATGCTTTCTTGAGGATCTTATCCATACTCAGAATATCCCAGTGTTTTTTGGATATCTCCTCTACCTCTCTAAATTGAAAGTGGAAGTTGCTGATTAATCGCCACTAGAGTTGAGCGGACACCTGGATGTTCGGGTTCGAGGGGTTCGGCCAAACTTTGCAAAAAAGTTTTTAGTTCGGGACCGAACGTAACCCGAACTTGACCCCGAACCCGAACCCATTTGAAGTCAATGGGGACCCGAACGGCTATAATGAATTGTCGGCTCCCGTCCCCATAATACAGAGAACAGTCATTGAAAGTCATTGATTTTTAAAAAGTTATTGTCATAAAAAGTGTTTGGGGACCCGGGTCCTGCCCCAGGGGACATGTATCAATGCAAAAAAAAGTTTTAAAAACGGACGTTTTTTCGGGAGCAGTGATTTTAATAATGCTTAAAGTGAAACATTAAAAGTGTAATATTTGTTAAATTTCATACCTGGGGGTTGTGTATAGTATGCCTGTAAAGGGGTGCATGTTTCCCGTGCTTAGAACTGTCCCTGCACAAAGTGTAATTTCTGCAGAAAAAAAAGATATTTAAAAGCTCTCGCGGCTATAATGAATTCTCGGCTCCCCATAATACAGAGAACAGTCATTGAAAGTCATTGATAAAAAAAAAAAAAGTGTGGGGTTCCCCCAAATTCAATTACCAGGCCCTTCAGGTCTGGTATGGATATTAAGGGGAATCCCGCATCAAATTAAAAAAAAATTAAGTGAGGTTCCCCCTAAATATCCATATCAGACCCTTCAGGTCTGTTATGGATTTTAAGGGGAACTCCACGTCAAATTAAAAAAAAAATGGATTGGAGTTCCCCCAAAAATCCATACCAGACCCTTTATCCGAGCATGCAACCTGGCAGGCCGCAGGAAAAGAGGGGGGACAAGAGAGCGCCCCCCCTCCTGAACCGTACCAGGCCACATGCCCTCAACATTGGGAGGGTGCTTTGGGGTCACACCCCATGTTGATGAGGACAAGGGCCTCATCCCCACAACCCTGTGGGGGTCTGCGGGCGGGGGTGCTTATCGGAATCTGGAAGCCCCCTTTAACAAGGGGACCCCCAGATCCCACCCCCCCCCCTGTGTGAAATGGTAAGGGGGTACCCCTACCTTTTCACCAAAAAAAGTGACAAAAGTGTTAAAAATGACAAGAGACAGTTTTTGACAATTCCTTTATTTAAGTCTTCTTTCATCTTCTTTCTTCTGGTCTTCTTCCTTCTTCCTTTCTTCATCCTTTCGTTTCTTCATCTTCTTCCTCCATCTTCCTCCATCTTTTTCTTCCTCCATATTCTTCTTCCTCCGATCCGCTTCTTCTTGCTCCGGTGTTCTTGTCCGGCATCTTCCTGGGGTCACCAGGTGGCCCCCGCCCCCTCTGATGCCATGCGTCAGAGGGGGCGGGGTCACCAGGTGGCCCCACCCTCCGTTATATAAGAACTGTCAGAAGAAGAGAAGCGTCACACAGCGGGAGCCTCCCATTGCGCGGAGCAGCCCGAGAACGAAGAAGAGATGCCGTGGAGGAAGATGCCGGACGAGAACACCGGAGCAAAAAGAAGCAGATCGGAGGAAGAAGAAGATGGAGGAAGAAGAAGATGGAGGAAGAAGATGAAGAAACCGAAGGATGACAAAAAGGAAGAAGACCAGAAGAAGGAAGATGAAAGAAGACTTAAATAAAGGAATTGTCAAAAACTGTCTCTTGTCATTTTTAACACTTTTGTCACTTATTTTGGTGAAATGGTAGGGGTACTTTTGTACCCCCTTTCCATTTCATACAGGGGGGGCGGGATCTGGGGGTCCCCTTGTTAAAGGGGGCTTCCAGATTCCGATAAGCCCCCCGCCCGCAGACCCCCACAGGGCTGTGGGGATGAGGCCCTTGTCCTCATCAACATGGGGTGTGACCCCAAAGCACCCTCCCAATGTTGAGGGCATGTGGCCTGATACGGTTCATGAGGGGGGGAGCGCTCTCTCTCTCTCTCGTCCCCCCTCTATTCCTACGGCCTGCCAGGTTGCATGCTCGGATAATGGGTCTGGTATGGATTTTTGGGGGAACTCCACGCCATTTTTTTTTTATTTGATGTGGGGTTCCCCTTAATATCCATACCAGACCCGAAGGGCCTGGTAATTGAATTTGGAGGAACCCCACGCTTTTTTTTTATCAATGACTTTCAATGACTGTATTACGGGGAGCCGACAATTCATTATAGCCGCGAGTGCTTTTAAATAACTTTTTTTCCTGCAGAAATTACACTTTGTGCAGGGACAGTTCTAAACACGGGAAACATGCACCCCTTTACAGGCATACTATACACACCCCCCAGGTACGAAATTGAAAGGAATAATACACTTTGATTGTTTCACTTTAAGCATTATTAAAATCACTGCTCCCTAAAAAACATAGTTTTTAAAACTTTTTTTTGCATTGATACATGTCCCCTGGGGCAGGACCCAGGTCCCCAAACACTTTTTATGACAATAACTTTTTAAAAATCAATGACTTTCAATGACTGTTCTCTGTATTACGGGGAGCCGACAATTCATTAGAGCTGCGAGTGCTTTTAAAAGACTTTTTTTCCTGCAGAAATTACACTTTGTGACAAACTGACAATAACTTTTTAAAAAGCGCCATTACATTCCCGAACACCGAACTCTAACCCGAACATACAGTAAATTGTTCAGGTTCAGGTCCGGGACCCATAAACCCAAAAGACCGGTACGAACCCAAACTTTACAGTTCGGGTTCACTCAACCCTAATCCCCACTGTCTTTCATCCTTAACTCTCTCTTTGTCTTCTAAACACAGGGTTTGAGAATATCGTCCCACTTGTTGAATTGTTGAATCCATAAGATCTGCTTGATATGCTTTCCCCGCAAATCTATTTTTTAGGATTTCTGATTGGGCATTATAATCAGAGTCATAGGTACAGTTCCTCCTTACCCTCACGAACTGACCCTTTGGTATATTTTGTAGCCAGGTTGGATAGTGACCTCTATGTATCGACAAATAACTATTTCTTTCTGAGGATTTGAAATATACCTTAGTGACTAGTTGTTTCGACTGTGATTTTTTTTACCAAAAATATGCAGAAGAATACATATTGGCGTAAACTGAGGAAGAAATTTGTTTTTTTATATATTTTTTGGTGATATTTATTATAGCAAAAAGTTAAAAATATAGCTTTTTTTCAAAATGATCGCTCTTTTTTTGTGTATAGCGCAAAAAAAAAACTGCAGAGGTGATCAAATACCACCAAAAGAAAGCTCTATTTGTGGGAAAAAAAGGATGTCAATTTTGTTTAGGTATAACGTTGCTCGACTGCGCAATTGTCAGTTAAAGCGACGCAGTGCCGTATCGCACCTGTCGTACCTGTCATATTTCTTGAGTCCCAGAAGTGCCAGGACAGGGGAAGCACCCACAAAATGACCACATTTTTGGAAAGCAAAACCCCATGGTATTTTCTGAAAGGCATAGTAAGTCTTTAAAAAACATGCAGAAAAGATAATTAAATGTTTTTATTTTTTTTGCACAAAGTTGTCAATTAACCGCCTGAGATCCGCGCCATAGCCAAATGACGGCTACAGCGCGGATCTGTTGTGCCGGGACGACGTCTATTGACGTCGTCCCGGCAGCGAGCTGCCTGCGCGCCCCCTGAAGGGCGCGCGCGGCGCGCTCTGTGATTCGCGAGTCTGTGAGACTCGCTGGATCACAGATCCGAGTAAGGGGTCGATCCCGACCCCTTACCACGTGATGAGCTGTCAGCCAATGACAGCTGATCATGTGACAGTAACCGAGCCGGTAATCGGCTTTTTTTCCTGCTCGCGCCGACAGCGCGAGGAGAAAAAAAAAAAGCCGATCACCGGCGGCAGTGAGAGGGACATCAGTCCCTCTCACTGCAATATGCCCAGGGTCCATGGTGCCCTCCTTTGCATAATAAAAGTTCCCCCAGTGCCATCTGTCAGTGCCCCCAGTGCCATCTGTCAGTGCCCCCAGTGCCATCTGTCAGTGCCCACAGTGCCATATGTCAGTGCCCACAGTGCCATATGTCAGTGCCCACAGTGCCAGTGCTGCACATCAGTGTCCCCTACCAGTGCTCATCAGTGTCCCCTACCAGCGCTCATCAGTGTCCCCTACCAGTGCCCAGTGACACCTATCAGTGCCCATCAGTGCCACCTATCAGTGCCCATCAGTGCCATCTATCAGTGCCACCTATCAGTGCCATCTATCAGTGCCCATCAGTGCCATCTATCAGTGCCATCCATCAGTGCCCATCCGCGCCACCCATCCGTGCCACCCATCCGTGCCACCCATCCATGCCCATCAGTGCCATCTTTGCTGTGCCCATCAGTACCGACTTATCTGTCCCCACCAGTGCAGCCTATCAGTGCCCACCAGTGCAGCCTATCAGTGCCCACCAGTGCCACCTATCGGTGCCCACCAGTGCCGCCTCATCAGCGCATATCAATGAAGCAGGAAAATTACCTGTTTGCAAAATTTTATAACAAACTATTAAACATGATTTTCTTTTTTTTTTTTTAATTTCCATCTTTTTTTATTTGTTTAGCAAAAAATAAAAACCCCAGCTGTGATTAAATACCACCAAAAGAAAGCTCTATTTGTGGGGAAAAAATTGTAAAAATTTCATTTGGGTACGGTGTTGTATGACCGCGCAATTGTCATTCCAAGTGCGTCAGCGCCGAAAGCTGAAAATTGGTCTGGTCATGAGGGGGGTTTAAGTGCAAAGTAATCAGGTGGTTAAGAAGATATTTCTAACACACTGTATAGGCATACTTAAAATTTCACCCCAAAACACATTCCTCTACTCCTGAGGATGGGGATACCACATATGTAAGACTTGTTCATGTGTTTCAACTGATTATGTACCAGATATTGTATCTTGTGCATCACACAAATCAACCAATTTTATCAAAACCAGTGGAGCCGGCAGGGGGACAGATGCAGGATCAGTGCGATGCTGCATCCACCTAGATAACAAACAAATAGCAACTGCCCCAACCTATAACTGGCCTTAACAGAAAGGAACACATGAAAGGGCGACGCATATAAAAACAAAGACAAATTCCCAGGTCAACTTAACAGCCAGCCTGCAACAAACCAAATTATCCTGTCTAACAGCTCACATAAGCTGCAGAGGCCATTTCACGACACCCCAGTATTATCTGCATTATACTATACATTTTGAGAGCCTCCATAGTAGGAGCCAATATATAATAATGGATGTAAATGTACATAAATCACGTAGAGGGAATTGCTTTTTTTCTGCTCAACAAAAATGGAGTGACAATGTTCATTTTTCCCCTGAATCTATGGAAGGAGCTGCAATTGTTAAACAGGCAGAACTTGAAACACGTCTGCCCTTGTTCACTTCCATTATGTGGTGGATTGATGGGATTTGTATTTTACAGAAGAAAAATAAAAAATATTTATTCCTTCTTTTCAGCTCAAAGGAAGTGACAAGGATATTGCATTTTGGCAAGATCAACAGATATTTTGTATATTTCCTGCAAATGAATACAGCCATCATGTACAGGGCCTTTTTAAGAGCATTATAGGCCCCTGGGCAATACAGTTCACTGGGGCCCTGTCTACACGATCACGCACGAGAATAAAAATGCAAATGATCAATAAGGCTATATTTATTGGTACTTCCAACAAATTCAGTGTTTAAACATTTACACGTTATACAATTAAAATGTTTGGACAATATAACACGAGTTTGGTGGGCACAGTGGCAGCGTTTGATGGGCACAGTGGCAGCTTTGATGGGCACAGTGGCAGCTTTTGAGGGGCACAGACAGTGGCTGTGTTTGATGCACAACTTGAACTTACTTAAGTAGACATTGTTAGACTTACTTCAGGCTGCCGGCCTGGTGCAGTACAGTGTGTCACTCACAGCAGCAAGGCAGCGCCAGCTATCAAGGGCCGTCTTTCTGCTCCCTCTCCATGTTGTCTGAAGAACATGGCAGAGGTGGGCGGAGCCTGTTCACTAGCCACTGGGGCAGCCGCGGTGCGCTATGAATGCTGGGGCAGCCCCGGCCTCTGATTGACGTCACTGGTTTCTAGCTAGATGCCGGCCGGTGAAGTGAGCAACCAGTGCAGTCAGTCAATTTAAGCAGCAGATTGCAGCGCTGAGGATCAGCCCTGGATGGGACCCCCCAGACAAGTGGGGCCCCCGGGCAACTGCCCAGCATGCCCAGTGGAAAAAACGGCCCTGATCACGTATATGGACTGATAAGCTGCAATCTATTTGTTTATTGGTTTAGATACACTTCAAAATAACAAACTTCTTTATGCAAAGCTGCATCACCTCAAGAGAAGCGTCTGTGGTGGACAGCCAAAAATCTGGGTATGTTTAAATTAATAGTAAAAATTGAATAGGACAAACATCTTTTTATAATCCACTTTGTCATTCAGAAAGAAGCATAGGCATTTCCCAAACAGAGCAATGTGTTTTTTCCATACATGGATCAAGAAAACAAACATGTTGAAATCCAAGGCCTTCTGGCCGCTCTCTTATCAGAATGGTCAGTGGTATAATTGCAATTGTAAGTTGGATAGTTAACATAAAGGTTTATGAAAAGGAGTTTAATGTTTCTTACTGAATGAAGGATTTGGGAAAATTTGAAGTCTTTCATTAGCAAGTCTATGTAGTATTCCATATGTGGAAATAAATGGGAAGTGCTTCTCTTATGATAAAAATGTGAAAAACAATATGGGCTGTGTGATCTGCCAGGCATTGCATTTCTTTGCCAACATTTAAGTCACTCTCATTTATCTTAACTCTCCCTTTTTAAAATATTCCATAGTCTTCAAAGAACAAAGCAATTTCCACAACATTTAAAATTTAGAAACTCATTTACGAATATGGATCATCGCGTCGGCACATAAATCCCCAAACAAATATTTTCTATACTACATAATACTTGGCATTAAGAAACATCAGAACCATGGACCTATTTATGTTTACGATATAAACTGACAAATTAGTTGAATGGAAATCAACTAATATAAGCTTAGCAGAGCCACACCTTCTCTAGATGTCATTTGGACTTACCTTCTAAATAATGTAACAAGGTATCATATATCTGCCTTGACTGGCCAACTACCAGGCAAACATTTATGTTGAAATGAGTTACGGCTCAAAGAAAATTTATTAGCAGAGAAAATCTTGAAAAGAACCATGACTTCTAGGCAGATAGGCTTCTAGGCAGATAAGACATAAATCAATGAAGCTATGTATCTATTAAGAAATTATTACATTTATGTTTTAAAAGCAAATAATGTAAGTGCCTGTTATCAGCCTTTTGCAATCTACTCTATAGAAGCACTATGGGAGAAGCACAGGAGAAGGAGCCAATGGCGTGCTGCATGCATATTGACAAAATACATGCTGATAAGAGGAGAGAGAGCAGAGATTACCTCATTAGCCTGCTATATTTTTCAAAGTCCAGTTAGGAAACTTGGTGTGAAAAGATGATATCAGTGTATTTCTTCCACAGTTTATGATCACAACAGACAAAGTGGAGCCATGTACCAAGTTGTACTGTGTGATGAAGTTGTGTAAAGACTGGATAGGCAGAAACACAAAACAGCTTATTTATGTACTGTATGTATGTATGTATTGCATGTATTTTATAAGTGTATTTAATAGTCTGCTGGAAGTTCAGATGCTATAAAACATGCTACAGATCTCACTTTGCAATTGCTGCACTCAGGATCATTTTAATAGTTAGAGTGGCAGGAAGGATCAGCCTTGTAGGAAAAAGTGGTTACCGTATTTATCGGCGTATAACACGCACCGGCGTATAACACGCACCCCAAGTTTAGGAGGGAATTTTAAGGAAAAAAAGTTTTAGGAGAGAAGTTTAGGGAAAAAAAAAACTTACATTTAAGCGTCATTTGCAGCTTGCCCAGCGTCATTTGCAGCTTGCCCAGCGTCATTTGCAGCTTGCCCAGCGTCATTTGCAGCTTGCCCAGCGTCATTTGCAGCTTGCCCAGCGTCATTTGTAGCTTGCCCAGCGTCATTTGCAACCTGCCCAGCGTCATTTGTAGCTTGCCCAGAGTCATTTGTAGCTTGCCCAGAGTCATTTGTAGCTTGCCCAGAGTCATTTGCAGCTTGCCCAGCGTCATTTGCAGCCTTTCCCAGCGTCATTTGCAACCTGCCCAGCGTCATTTGTAGCTTGCCCAGAGTCATTTGTAGCTTGCCCAAAGTCATTTGTAGCTTGCCCAAAGTCATTTGTAGCTTGCCCAGAGTCATTTGTAGCTTGCCCAGAGTCATTTGCAGCTTTCCAGTGTCATTTGCAGTTTGCAGCGTTTAAATTTCCCGCCGCGTGACAAACCGCGCATGCGCGGCCGAAAAAGACCGAACCGCGGCCGAAAAAGGCCGAAGTGCGGCCGAAAAAGACCGAGCCGACAGTTAAGCTCCGCTCGGAGTCCCGCCTCCCTGCTGTTTCGGGAGCGAGCGCAGGGAGGCGGGACTACGAGTGGAGCTGAACAGCCGGCTTCGGTCTTTTTCGGCCGCGCTTCGGCTTTTTCCGGCCTTTTTCGGCCGCGGTTCGGCCTTTTTCGGCCGCGGTCGCCATTTTTCGGCGCCGCAACCGATTTTTGTCATTTTTTTTTTGGGTATCGGCGTATAACACGCACCCACGACTTTCCCCCGATTTTAAGGGGGAAAAAGTGCGTGTTATACGCCGATAAATACGGTAGCTGAAATCCATAAAAAAGGGATAAGGATGCAGCAATACAGAAAATTGTAATCCGATGCTTACTGTAATTTTCCTTTCTTGTCTTATCGTCATGTCATTTACTATGGATTATCTCCACCACCTGGACCCCAAATGATCACCTTCAAAATAAAAAAGAGAGAGAGTTCCCCAGAGAGTGTTACAACAGAATAAAGGTAAGGCCACAGAGAGGGAAACTTATGCTGACATGAGTATAAACCAGGAAATGAAGATTATGGTAAGCATTGGGTAAACTATTTTCCATATTCCTGGCTTACAATATCCCATGTCAGCATATGAAAGGACACAACTAGTTAAATCAAGATGATGAAATGTTTATTCCATTAACAAGGCTGCAGTAAGAAATGAGGAGCCAAACTGAGATGGCATGTCCAGCTTGTAATAATAATTAAATGGAGGGATGTGGTTTGGTGCCGGATCGAGATGGCCGCTTGATCTCCCTGCTCCTGTCCACAGAGGTTCTGCAATCAGTCTAGCAAAATGAAAGAGCCTTGAAAACATGAGAAAAACTTCGGGGAAGCCATCCCAATCATGGTCCCACTCTCCCAGGGACTCAGCAACGCAATTGAGCCACAATATCCACAGATCTTCCACACCCAGCCATGCAAGGCCATGACTTCCTCTCAGGCCTCCATGAGATCCACGTGCTCCTCCAGCCTCAGCCCATTCAGCAGCAATTGCACGCAGTCTACGGCTACAGGAGCACACCCTGAACAACCACCAAGCTTTAATGACCATCGATCAGTAGCTGCAGACATAAAGGACACCCTGACAGTTGCAATCTCTGACTTCAGGCATGATATTCAGTCCATGACCATTCGAATGGATGACTTGGAGACAGTGTTGCCAACAGTCAGTATTTTTACTGGCAGCCAGTAACACTTTAATTCTCTAGACTTCCCTACCCGTAGAAGACAATATGACTTCCTCAAACTCCATTGTCAATGGTACAACACTGAAAGTAGTCTCACTAAATATGAAGCGCTATTCCCAAGCTAACAAATCGTTTCTGTCCAACATTTTATCATGCTACCAATACACTGGCCAAAACAAAAGGGGTGTCAATCTTAATCTTGAAAAAGCTCAAGTCGCAGTTCAAAGATTCTCTTATAGACAGGAATGGCTGGTACCTGGTTCTGAAAGGTTACTTTCAGGATCAACCTGTGAACCTTCCCGTCATCTATAGCCCTCACACAGCACAAGTATGTTTTTTTAGGACACTCTCACAGCTTCTAGCAGGTTTCCAATCAGGATTGACAATTCTCAGAGGGTATTTTAATCTAGCACTACACTATTTGGTAGACACATCCTCTGGTTCCTCATCTCTACCGTACAGAGCTCTACGCCAATTAAATTACAAATCCAAGACCTCCTCTTGAGTGATACATGGCACACCCTACATCCCATTGACAAAGATTACACTTTCTTCTAAGCGCCCACAATAAATATTCCAGAATCGATTACTTATTTTTATCCCAGAAACAACCCTTTTTAATTTATGCGACCAATCATTGAACCGATTTTCCTCTCTGACCACCAACCTATTACTCTTACCCTGACCCTACTACAAAAATATGGCGCCTAGATTTGTCCTCTTTAAAATCAGAAGGGGATACAAACCACATTCATACAAGCATAAGTGAATTTTTTGCAAACAATGATACCCTTGATGTAACTCCACTCACCCAATGGGAGGCGCACAAGTATGTTGAGGTTGAGGACATATTAGAGGTAAATGCCTGGCGTTAAAAGCAGCTCAGAAAAGAGCTCACCAGGCCACAATTTCAGATCTGCTCTGCAGAATTCAAACTTTAGAACTAACCAATAAACAATGCCAAGCCCATCAGACATACCAAGATCTTATTCAGGTTAGAAAACTACTACTCGAGAAACTCAACTGTAAAGATCGATGCAAATTCACTCTCTCCCAAAAATTATTCTATGAACAAAGCAACACATGTGGAAAATTCCTTTCTAGGGCCATCTAAATGAAAAAAGCAAACACAAATTTTTAATTTCATTAAAGACTGCCAAGGTTACACTAGAGTAGCTACTAACGAAATCGCATCCCACTTCAAACGCTTTTACTCTGAACTATACAATTTACCCCAACAATCTGACTCACCGGACAGAAACCACATTCATCAAAAACTTCCTTAAAAAATATACCCCTAAACCCATCTCCAGGGAGGACACACAACAATTAGAAAGCTCTATGTCTGAAGACAAACTAAAACAAGCGGTTAAACAACTTAAAACAGGTAAAACCCCCTGGCACGGAAGGGTTTACGGGAGCTTATTTTAAAACATTCCTGGAATCACTCACTACCCCATTTTTACGGGCCTTTAACTCTCTATCTTCATCTTCACTCCCGTTTCATATCTTGCTAGAGGCACTTATAATGGTCATCCCTAAAGAAGGTAAAGACGCCACATCAGTAGCTAATTACAGGCAGATTTCCCTACTAAATCTAGACATCAAGCTATTTGCAAAGATTCTGGTTAACCGGTTACTGACGTTTCTGCCCTCCCTGATCACTAAGGGCCAACTAAGCTTTGTCCCAGGCAAAGACGCCAGAGATAACACTACCAAAGCTCTAAATTTACATCACTGGTTATCCTCCTCAAAACACATTGGCTTCTTCCTGTTCCTAGACCCGGAGAAGGTGTTTCAACAGGTTGGCATGGGATTACATGGGGGCAATTCTCCTTAACATCAAACTCCAGAGACCACCTATCGAACGCCTTCTCCATCCATAATGGTACAAGATAGGGATGCAATCTTCCACCGATCCTCTTTGTACTCACCTAAGAACCTCTCCTACATCAGCTACGAGTGAATCCAGACTGGTTTCTTAATCGGTTCCTGACCAGCCGCCGCAGATATACTGCGGCAGGTTGGCTCCCCTGGGCCAGCCGTCGTAGCTGTATGTCGGCTCTTTAAGATGCTGTAGGAGGCAGCCCACAGCGTGTCCCCGGAGCCGATGCGAGTGCCCGGCGGGCGTGATGACCCCCAGGCACCTGCGATCCCTCGTGGCAGAGCGAGAACCGGGATCTGTGTGTGTAAACACACAAATCCTGGTTCTGTCAGGGGAGAGGAGAGAGATTGTGTGTTCATACTAAGTATGAACACCGATCTATCTCCTCCCCTAGTCAGTCCTACCCCCCCCCACCCCCCCACAGTTATAACACACCTAGGCAAGACAGTTAACCCCTTCCCTGCCAGTGACATTAATACAGTAATCAGTGCATTTTTATAGCACTGATCACTGTATAAATGTCACTCGTCCCAAAAATGTGTCAAAGGTGTCCGATTTGTCCGCTGCAATATCGCAGTACCGCTAAAAATCGCAGATCGCCGCCATTACTAGTAAAAAAAAAAAATCTAAAAATGGCATAAATCTAGCCTATAACTTGCGCAAACCAATCAATATACGCTTATTGGGATTTTTTTTTACCAAAAATATGTAGAAGAATACATATCGGCCTAAACTGAGGAAAAATTATTATTATTATTATTTTTTTTATTTGGGATATTTATTATAGCAAAAAGATATTGTGTTTTTTTCAAAATTGTCGCTCTTTTTTTGTTTATAGCGCAAAAAAAAAAAAACCAAAGGAGGTGATCAAATACCACCAAAAGAAAGCTCTATTTGTGGGAAAAAAAAAGGACGTAAACTTTGTTTGGGCATAGCATAGCACGACTGCGCAATTGTCAGTTAAAGCGATGCAGTGCCGTATCGCAAAAATGGCCTGGTCAGGAAGGGGGTAAATTCTTCCGGGGGTTTCGACGCTTATCTAACCTGAAAATCAACTTCGAAAAATCACATGCACTCAATATATCTCTCCCAGGACAATTTTCTTTTTCAATGGCAACCTGATGTGATCAATTACTTAGGCATCCAACTGACATCACGTCTTTTAGATTAATATACAAAAAATTACGTACCCATTCTTCGCTCCATCTCTGATGATTTACACAGGTGGGACAGACCTTCCTTCTCCTGGTTGAGAAAGCAGCAATCATACCCCTTGAAATTTTCCTAATTTTGTCATGTTACAACCAAAAAATTGAAATGTATTTTATTGGGATTTTATGTGATAGACCAACACAAAGTGGCACATTGTGAAGAGGAAGGAAAATTATAAATGGTTTTCAAAATGTATTTATTTTACAAATAAATATCTGAAAAGTATGGCGTGCATTTATATTCAGTCAATACTTTGCAGAACTACCTTTCGCTGCAATTACAGCTGCAAGTCTTTTTGGGGATGTCTCTACCAGCTTTACATATTTACACATCTAGAGAGTGAAATTTTTGCCCATTCTTCTTTACAAAATAGCTCAAGCTCTGTCAGATTGGATGGAGAGCGTCTGTGAACAGTAATTTGCAAGTCTTGCCACAGATCCTCAATTGGATTAAGATCTTTGACTGGACCATTCTAACACATGAATATGCTTTGATCTAAACTATTCTATTGTAGCTCTGGTGGCTGTATATTTAGGGTCGTTATCCTGATGAAAGGTGAACCTCTGCCCTTAGCCACAAGTCTTTTGCAGACTATAACAGTTTTTTTTCTAAGATTTCCCTGTATTTGGCTCCATTCATCTTCCCATCAACTCTGACTAGCTTCCCTGTCCCTGCTGAAGAAAAGCATCCCCACAAAATGATGCTGCCACCACCATGTTTCACAGTGGGGATGGTGTATTCTGGGTGATGTGCAGTGTTAGTTTTCCGCCACACATAACGTTTTGCTTTTAGGCGAAAATTTTTAATTTGGGTCTCATCTGACCAGAGCACCTTCTTCCACATGTTTACTGTGTTCCTCACATGGCTTCTCGCAAACTGCAAACCAAACTTCTTATGGCTTTCTTTCAACAATGGCTTTCTTCTTGACACTCTTCCATAAAGGCCAGATTTGTGGAGTGCAGGACTAATAGTTTTACTGTGGACAGATTCTCCCACCTGAGCTGTGGATCTCTGCAGCTCCTCCAGAGTTACCACATGCCTCTTGGCTGCTTCTCTGATTAATGCTCTCCTTGTCTCCCTGTCAGTTTAGGTGGACAGCCATGTCTTGGAAGGTTTGCAGTTGTGCCATACTCTTTCCATTCTTGGAAAATGGATTGAACAGTGCTCCGAGAGATGTCCAAAGCTTGGGATATTTTTTTATAACCTAACCTTGCTTTAAACTTCTCCACAACTTTATCCCTGACCTGTCTGGTGTGTTCCTTGGCCTTCATGATACGGTTTGTTCACTAAGGTTCTCTAACAAACTTTTGAGGGATTCACAGAACAGCCGTATTTATACTGAGATTAAATTACACACAGGTGGACTATTTACTAATTGGGTGACTTCTGAAGGCAATTGGTTCCACTAGATTTTAGTTAGGGGTATCAGAGTAAAGGGGGCTAAATACAAATGCATGCCACACTTTTCAGATATTTATTTGTAAAACATTTTGAAAACCATTTATCATTTTCCTACCACTTCACAATTACGTGCCACTTTGTGTTGGTCTATCACATAAAATCCCAATAAAATAGATTTACATTTTTGGTTGTAACATGCCAAAATTTGGAAAATTTCAAGGGGTATGAATACTTTTTCAAGGCACTGTATATTCTACAAACAATTCCTATTAATTCTCCCCAATCTTCTTCCAAACCTACAGAGTAATATGTGTAAAATTCCTCTGGAAACAGAAACGCCTGAGGTTAAGCTATGACCAACTAATAAGACCTAAGACAAAAGGTGGAATTGGTCTACCAGAAATTACTACTGGGCAAGTCACCTGTCCAGTATAGTAGACTGGACGTTCCATACCCAAATAATTGGGTACGCCTTGAATACTCAATACCGTTAGGGTCGACTCAGTGGTCTCTGCCCCACCACATCGCCCTCACTCTACAGGAACACCCTCTGATTGGCCCGACACTATGCAGCTTTAGAGAGGTTTGTGCAAAATGACATCTCTTATCAAGCCCAGGACCCCTAAAACCCATTCAGTTCAATCCGGTCTTTTCTCCGGGAATGTCCACACCACATGATATTGGCTCACCAGTTCTTTCACTCTTAGATCTTTAAACTCTAACCACAGGTAGGGCTGGAAACTCTTTTCCTTACTGGACTTATTTTCAAGTATGCCACTTCCTACGAGACATTGATCGTTCTTCCGCAGTTTCACGACCGCTCACCCCATATGAATCACTGTTTTCCCAAACCACACATCAACAGCATACGATCTCTAATATACATACTGTAACATGCACTTTGCATCTGCATTCTCTAACTCAGGGAAAGCATGCCAGGCGTGGGAAAGGGACTTATACTTGGAACTTTCCAACAACCACTGGGGACGTATCGTTACCAGTGCACACAAAGGGTCAATAAATGTCACGGTACAAGAGAAAAACTGCAAGACCTTAACTTGCTGGTACCAAACACCAGTTCTACTCAATAAATTAAACCTGAAACGTCCGGCAGATGCTGGAGATGCTCTAGTAAACCCGGAACACTTCTAGATATTCGGTGGACATGTCCCCTAATACAAACATTTTGGACTCAAGTCCAATAAATAACAACACAAGTCTCCTCTCATTCTTTAGAGCATACACCAGCTCAACGCCAACTACTTTACTAAACTACACCTGTACATTCCTACCGCAAATCCTTAGCTAGTCACATGATCAATGCGGCCAAACTCTGTATTCCACCACACTGGGGCTCACCTCAGACCACGACTATAATTGAATGTCTTAAACGTATAAGCAAAATTGCAGGGATGGAAGAATTCATTTGTAAAGAAATACCCCTGCTATTGGTCCCTTTGGACCCTCTTTCAGACCACAGACAGATACAAGACTTTAATATGACTGGATCCTGCCAGCCCCACAAATTAAACATGAACTTTGAGACATTAAATCCTGACTCATGCATGATCTCTAACTATAGACGTTGTGCTTCCTTCCGATACCCAAGGGATGAGTCTAGGAGGTCCCCTGTCATGGGGGACTACGATTCAAAATACATATCATGACTCTCAAACATAATTTCTTTACTATGCATTTATGTTTCTACCTAGTAGACATGCTTCTGTTTATCACGGAGACTGAGGAAGTGAATTCACCTTCTCCCCTATCCACCCCTCTTAATCTTTTCCTCCCTACCTCCTTTCTCCTGTACCTTTCCATACACCCCATTTACCCATTAGATTACCCTATACTATCCCCTTTCTTTGCATATTAACCGCTTCAGCCCCGGAAGATTTTCCCCCCTTTCCTGACCAGAGCACTTTTTGCGATTCGGCACTGTGTCGTTTTTTTTTGTTTACAAAAGTTTTATTTGTAAGTTCAATTGTATACAAACAGGTACAGCCAAAGAACAAATAAATTAACATAGAAAAAACAATGATTTTACAGTGGAATGAAAATAAGGTACATAGCATTGCACTGTGTCGTTTTAACTGACAGTTGCACCCAAACAAAATTGACGTCCTTTTCCCCCCAAAAATAGAGGTTTACACACACAGATCCCGGTTCTTGGTGTGCCCCAAGCGATCGCGAGAGCCCGGCAGTGATCGCGACTGCCAGGCACTTGCATTGGCTCCATGGGCGAGCAGGTGGTGCGCACGCGCCCCCTAGTGTCCGTCTATGTTACATGACGGCGATTCGTGCAGCCGAGCCATGTTGCCCCAGTACAACTGCAGCAGCTGGTCCGCAAGCAGTTAACATATCACAGCATCAGGCCGTACCAGATGAAACTCTTACTACGCAAATGGAAGACCCATTCAGGACCTCCAACCACTCAGTCAGTCATATTGATTCTCCCCTCAGGTTCTTCAATACTACAGAAATGAGGCTCCAGCATTACACTCATCACCATTCATATTGGTTTCTATTCTGGTTGAATCCATTCTAAAGCTTTTATTATTGCTTCCATCTGGAAATTCAGACAGATGACTGATGTTTAAGATGTTATTATATGCCTACCGTATATATGATGCATTTAAAATGCACTTAAAATGTGCTTTTCACTGTAGACCGATGTACTTTACTGTGTATTATTATTCACGATTTATATAGTGACAATAGTTTATGCAGCGCTTTACAATGTAGAGGGGGGACAGCACAATTACAATACAATACAGAAGGGACAGGAGAGCCCTGCTCGTAGAGCTTACATTCTAAAGGGAGGGGGTGGTGGTACAAATAGTAATAGATGCGGGGAAAGATTTGATGGGGTTGTTAGGTGGGTGTGGGATAGGCTTCCCTGAAAAAGTGAGTTTTCAGGGATCTCCTAAAGGTGGACAGGTTAGGGGCTGATCGGATATACCGGGGCAGGGAATTCCAGAGGAAGGGAGAGGCTCTGGAGAAGTCCTGAAGACGAGCATGAGAGGAGGTAACAAGGGAGCTAGAGAGCAGGAGATCCTGGGAGGAGCAGAGGGGGCGATTTGGGCGATATCTGCAGATGAGGTTGATGATATAGCTGGGGCGATGTATTGTTCTTTACTTACAATAAAATATTGTAGTAAAAAAATAAAAAAATAATAATAACTAAACATGCTTAGAGAACTCAATCTTTTTAACCACTTCCCGCCGGCAGAGCGTACACGGACGTCCTCCAGTTTCAGTGGTTATACCGGGATGATGCCTGCACCTACAGACATCATCCCAGTATCTTTTTTTTCAGCTGGGCAATGCTGTACAATGCAGGAGTGATCTGAGTGGCTAATTAGCCACTTGATCACTTCTGCGGGTGGTGGAATGGGGTCCCACCCTTCTCCTGCCGCCGCCTCTCCCGAGCTCTCCGGTCACATTGCGGAGGTCGGGAGAAACGCGGCCGGTGTTGATGGTTGCCCTATACAGAGAGAGAGGAACTGACATTGTGCCCCTCTCTTAGTAACCTCAGAAACTGGGAGCGACGAATAGTTTGTCACTTCCGGTTCCGCCCCTTTGTTTATTTGGCCACCAGCGGCCATGTAAGTAACCAGTACATCTAATAGACCCCAAATCTCTCCATAAAAAGGACCTGTCATGGCCCACACTATCACAAGGGGTGTTGTTCGTCGTTGTTGTGATAGCAATAAAGTTAGACAAATAAAGTTAAACAAATAAAAATTTAAAGCACTCCCGTCCCACTGTGCTTACGCGCAAATGCGAACGCATACGTTACTCCCGCACGCATATGTAAATGGAGACTGAACCACACATGTGAGGTGTTGTCGCAAACGTCATACTAAGAGCAATAATTCTAGCACCAGACCTCCTGTGCAGCTCTAAACTGGTAACCTGTAAAGGCGTTTAAAGCGTTGCATATGGAGAATTTTAGGCACCATAGTTTGCTGCTATTCCACTGGCAGACGCAATTTTAAAGCATGACATGTTAGGTATCTATTTACTCAGCGTAACATCATCTTTCATATACAAAAAATTGTGCTAACTTTAGTGTTTTTTTTTATTCATAAAAGTGATTTTTTTTCCTAAAAAATTGTGTTTCAAAAATCGCTGCGCAAATACCGTTTGACATAAAAAAAATTCAACACCCACCATTTTATTCTATAGGGTCTCTGCTAAAAAAAATATTTATACTGTTTGGGGGTTCTAAGTAATTGTCTAGCAAAGAAAAGTAGATTTTTACATGTAGGAGCGAAGTGTCAGAAATGGCCCAGATGGCAAGTGGTTAATGTCAGCTACTACACCTTGGCATAGGACATCTGGGGGGCAAGAGGGACATTAAAGTATCTTGTCAGAAAGCAACAGATCATGTATAATATTTCCATTGCACACATTCCTGGAAATAGTGAGAAGTAGGCAGGTGCTGTAGCAACACTGGTAACAACATTAGTCAAAGCATACATCGCCAGCACACCATGGCACATGAGAAAATGTCCAAATATTTATTTAGAATGATCACATCACGACACACATGCCTGACAAAGGAGTCTGGCATGGCTTCAAAATGTTACACTTTTACTGCTGTCATGTAATCATTCTAAAAAAAAATATGTATCTTGAAGATCCATGGTGTGCTGGCTAGATATGCTTTGACTAATGTTGTTACCAGTCTTCGGTGCAATGGAAATATTATACATGATCTGTTGCTTTCTGACAAGGTACTTGGAGGTGCACTGTGATTGTCACCTTCATAAATTGTTTAACTATAGAATCTTCTGCTCATCTTGTGCCTGTGAAACAAGATAAGGCCAAAATTTGAACTTTAAACTAGTTATACTTAGGGTTGCCACCTGTACAGGATTCACCCGGACAGTCCGGGTTCTGAATCATCTGTCCGGTTTTCAGACTCTCTGAAACCCGGACAGACCATTCAGATAGGGGGAGCTCCTCTAGCATATTTGTCACTTTGGAGACAGCAGCAGTGTCACTGCTTCTGCATAAATACACTGTGCTGGTCTGTTTGTTATAATCTAAAGCTCATTGCTGACCCCCCCTCCCCCAGGCTCCTGTAGGGTCTCTTATCAGTGACTTAATCCCCCCCCCCCCCCCTCTGATCACTAGTGCAGTGTCCCGGGAGGCGGAGCTGAGGAGGAGAGGATGTCAGGAGGAGGAGATGATGTCGGGCTGGCTCTACTCACACAGGGAAGAGGTGAGCTGAGAGTTTTTGTCTGAGTGGGGTGGAAAGCTGACAGGACTTGTTTTGCAGTAGTTGCTGTGAAGGGTTAAGGTGACAGGAGGATCGTTCTGAAGTGTGTCAGATAGCTGTGTCTTTACAAACATCCCCCATCCTCAGTCCAGATAATGTGCAGTCATTTATGACCATTCATTAACCCCGTGTGTGTGGAGAGTGTAAACTTCTGATTGTACAGAGCTTGGACAACACAGGGTTATATGAATGGTCATACATTACATTCACATCATCTGTACATACAGAGTGCTGGCAGTTTTCATTGTTGTAAATATTAGTGGATGAGTACAATGGCTTTTGTTTTTATATATATATCACTATTTCTCAGCCCCCAACTCCCCCGAGGGGCATCCCCCCCCCCCAGACCACTTCATATATCCAGCTGGCATCATCCCCTCCGCTCTCCTCACCTACTGCCCCCACCATCCCATCCGCACTCCTCACCTACTGCCCCCACCATCCCCTCCGCACTCCTCTCCTACTGCCCACACCATCCCCTCCGCACTCCTCTCCTACTGCCCACACCATCCCCTCCGCACTCCTCTCCTACTGCCCACACCATCCCCTCCGCACTCCTCTCCTACTGCCCCCACCATCCCCTCCGCACTCATCTCCTACTGCCCACACCATCCCCTCCGCACACCTCTCCTACTGCCCACACCATCCCCTCCGCACTCCTCTCCTACTGCCCACACCATCCCCTCTGCACTCCTCTCCTACTGCCCACACCATCCCCTCCGCACTCCTCTCCTATACATACTGCCCACACCATCCCCTCCGCACTCCTCTCCTACTGCACACACCATCCCCTCTGCACTCCTCTCCTACTGCCCCCACCATCCCATCCGCACTCCTCACCTACTGCCCCCACCATCCCCTCCGCACTCCTCTCCTATACATACTGCCCACACCATCCTCTCCGCACTCCTCTCCTACTGCACACACCATCCCCTCTGCACTCCTCTCCTACTGCCCCCACCATCCCATCCGCACTCCTCACCTACTGCCCCCACCATCCCCTCCGCACTCCTCTCCTACTGCCCCCACCATCCCCTCCTACTGCCCCCACCATCCCCTCCGCACTCATCTCCTACTGCCCCCACCATCCCCTCCGCACTCCTCTCCTACTGCCCCCACCATCCCCTCCTACTGCCCCCACCATCCCCTCCGCACTCCTCTCCTACTGCCCACACCATCCCCTCCGCACTCCTCTCCTACTGCACACACCATCCCCTCCGCACTCCTCTCCTACTGCACACACCATCCCCTCCGCACTCCTCTCCTACTGCCCCCACCATCCCCTCCGCACTCCTCTCCTATACATACTGCCCACACCATCCCCTCCGCACTCCTCTCTTATACATACTGCCCACACCATCCCCTCCGCACTCCTCTCCTACGGCCCCCACCATCCCCTCTGCACTCCTCTCCTACTGCCCACACCATCCCCTCCGCACTCCTCTCCTACTGCCCCACCATCCCCTCCGCACTCCTCTCCTACAGCACACACCATCCCCTCTGCACTCCTCTCCTACTGCCCACACCATCCCCTCCGCACTCCTCTCCTATACATACTGCACACACCATCTCCTCCGCACTCCTCTCCTACTGCACACACCGTCCCCTCTGCACTCCTCTCCTACTGCACACACCATCCCCTCTGCACTCCTTTCCTACTGCACACACCATCCCCTCTGCACTCCTCTCCTACTGCCCACACCATCCCCTCCGCACTCCTCTCCTATACATACTGCCCACACCATCCCCTCCGCACTCCTCTCCTATACATACTGCCCACACCATCCCCTCCGCACTCCTCTCCTATACATACTGCCCACACCATCCCCTCCGCACTCCTCTCCTACTGCACACACCATCCCCTCTGCACTCCTCTCCTACTGCCCCCACCATCCCCTCCGCACTCCTCTCCTACTGCACACACCATCCCCTCTGCACTCCTCTCCTACTGCCCACACCATCCCCTCCGCACTCCTCTCTTATACATACTGCCCACACCATCCCCTCCGCACTCCTCTCCTACGGCCCCCACCATCCCCTCCGCACTCCTCTCCTACTGCCCACACCATCCCCTCCGCACTCCTCTCCTACTGCCCACACCATCCCCTCCGCACTCCTCTCCTATACATACTGCCCACACCATCCCCTCCGCACTCCTCTCCTATACATACTGCCCACACCATCCCCTCCGCACTCCTCTCCTACTGCCCCCACCATCCCCTCCGCACTCCTCTCCTACTGCCCACACCATCCCCTCCGCACTCCTCTCCTACTGCCCACACCATCCCCTCCGCACTCCTCTCCTATACATACTGCCCACACCATCCCCTCCGCACTCCTCTCCTATACATACTGCCCACACCATCCCCTCCGCACTCCTCTCCTACTGCCCACACCATCCCCTCCGCACTCCTCTCCTACTGCACACACCATCCCCTCCGCACTCCTCTCCTACTGCACACACCATCCCCTCTGCACTCCTCTCCTACTGCACACACCATCCCCTCCGCACTCCTCTCCTATACATACTGCCCACACCATCCCCTCCACACTCCTCTCTTGTACATACTGCCCCCATCATACCCGTGGTATAGTGTGGTACTCCTTCTGCCACTCTGCATGTTGCAGAGCTTGGTGCCTCTATGCATTGGCCTGCCACAATAATGTTGGCTCCCATGAGACAGCCATCTTTAAACCTGGGGAACCCATGATCTTCAATTGCCCGGAGGCCCCATGAGTTTTCAGGCCACCCCTGGCCCAGACTGCTCACTGCAATTGTAAGCCAAGAGTGTCAACTTTGTTAACTCTGAGGTAAAGGGGGACTCTTGTGATTAACTCCATATGATTAGAAATGTTATTTAATCATAAAATATATGTATAGTGTATACTACATAAATACATAAAAATTGCCTTGCATTGTACAGAGGTAATGAATTTAATGTACTAAAAAAAAAAAAAAAAAAATTGCTGTGCGCTGCTAATGTGTTCGGGTTTGGCTTGAAGAAAAGGTGGCAACCCTAGTTATACTCTAAGCCCATATCCAAGGCTGGTTATAAAACATCCAGAACATTAGGCAGGTTCAGAGATAACAATGAAAAATGATTCTCCTCTGCAAATGGAACAAACCCCTCCCAGATGTAGCGATGCCCTGTTGAGGGTCGCAAGATAGATCAGGTTGCCCTGACTTTGTGAGTGCCACCTTTGACACCCTGGGTTCATACATTTTTTTCCCTTCCCCTTCAAATGACAACAATAAGAAGAAATCACAACAAACTGATTAAATCAACCAAATTGACTTAGTGAGATGGAAGGAAAAAAGGAATCAAGGAGTCAAAGTTTACACCTTTAAACTGTTATCTCCCACAGAATTGTCACTAATAATTGAATAGCAATTACAGTACTTATGAGAATTAAACATTTACTTTTGAGAATTAAACATTTAACAGTGAATACCTTAGTATCTGTATTCAAACTGAGCATATATAATATCTATGTGAACAGGCTACAGCAGAGCAAAGGAATGTCTCTTATGAATGTCAGACCCCTCTCTACTGCTCCTTCACATAGATGCAAAACAGTAAATAACAAATACAACTTTTAGCAAAAAAAAGTAGAATGCAATTCAACCTGCTCGTTCATAGAGTTCTAGGTGAATTATAATTTCATGAGCTTTAATGGAATAAATCCCTGAAGTGGGGAGGGTGGTGAAAGTAGTGCTGTGTGGCAATCCTGGTTATCTTTAGCTAGCTCTTTAACCGGTTCCCGACCGGCGCTCGGCGATATACGTCGGCAGAATGGCACACACAGGCAGGAGGGCGTATATATAAGTCCCTCCTTTAAGCCGTCCGTGCTATCGGGAGCGGCGTGCTCCCGCGCCGGTCGGGACCCCCGTGAGGCCGGTCGTGGGTCCCGCGGACTCGATCGCCGCGGGGACACCCGCGATCGTCTCACGGGAAGGCAGAACGGGGAGATGCGGAAATAGACAGCATCTCCCCGTTCTGCCTAGCAACTAGTGACGCCGATCTCTGCTCCCTGTGATTGGAGCAGAGATCAGCATTCACTAGCTGACAGCCACGCCTCCCCACAGTAAGAAACACACCCCTAGGCATACTTAACCCCTACACTGCCCCCTTGTGGTTAACCCCTTCACTGCCAGTGTCATTTATACAGGAATCAATGCATTTAAATAGCATTGATTGCTGTATAAATGACAATGGTCCCAAAAATGTGTCAAAAATGTCCGATGTGTCCGCCATAATGTCGCAGTCACAATAAAAATCGCTAATCGCCGCCATTACTACTAAAAAAAAAAATATTAATAAAAATGCTATAAAACTATCCCCTATCTTGTAAACGCTATAACTTCTGCACAAACCAATCAATAATCGCTTATTGCGATTTTTTTTACCAAAAATATGTAGAAGAATACGTATCGGCCTAAACTGAGGGAAAAAAAAAAATGTTTATATATTTTTTAGGAAATTTATTATAGCAAAAAATAATAATGCGTGTTGCCCGCTCACCACACTAGAACAGAAGATGATGATGATCTCTCAGATATGTGGCTCAAGGAATGACTTCCGGCCTCCACCGCACCACATCACAGCTCACCCAAATCTGACACCACTGCAGGATGGATAGGATTGAATGGCCTCCAGGCTGCCGCCCAACAGCTAAAGGGAACTGTCTGCAAGTGTCCCTCCAGATATCTGCTAGATAACGCTGCAAAGCAGGCCACGACTCAGCTGCAGCACATGCTATAACAGATTCCCTGCACACAGATCCACGATGGGTCCCAAGAGAGCGCGCCAGGCCTCAATCCCTCTTATAGTCTCTCCCAGCAGTCTGTTCTTCCCTATCAGCCAGCTGGTAGTTGTAGTTCCATGTCAGTCAGCCAGAGGGCAAATCCGAATCCAATTCGCACTAGTGTGCACCAAGCATAAAGCAGAAAAGCTTAATGGTTTATTCGCTTCAGAGGTAGTAGCTTCAGGTAGACCAAACCATTGCAGTCTGTTTGCAATTTCTGGCAGAGTATACCTAACCACAAGAGCCGCACCATCCTAATCTTATGATACAGCAGCTGTTTAAGCTACACTGGCACATAAAAAAACGGACACTACAGGGAAACCTATCAGGTTGATTTACCATCAATAATAGGTTCATCCTATTCCAGGGGAGGCTGAACCTGAATGGGAGACTGGTAGAGGGGATCTTCACTTTTTCATAAGAAAGGGGTATAAAAAAAAAATAAAGAGAAAAAAAAGAAGATGGTCTAAAGTGAGAACCAAAAAAAAATAAAATCTCTGGTCCAGGAGAGCTCTCTCTTTTATTAGTAAGAAGGTGGTCCTATGAAGTCAAGGGAGTGGCCATAAAATGCTGACAAGGTAAGCCAGGAAAAGTAAGATAACTCAATAGACTATTCAGCATTCATATATATATATAGTAGTAGCTTTCCTGAAATCCATAAAACTGTAACAGGTAAAGTGATTCTAAAGGCTCATGCATGAAAAAAACCTTTGGTGTGCAGCAGCCCCAGCCCCCCTAATACTTACCTAAACTCCATCATGATCCAGCAATGTGCACAAGAGCCTCGGCAGCAGCGGGAGCCATTGGAGAGAGAGGGTTCAAAGCCAAACCATGGCTCTGTGTAAATGGACATGCAAAGCAGCAGCTCGGAAGTGAGCCTGCTTGGGTGCCCCCATGGCAAGCTTCATGCTCTGGGGGCACTTGGCAGGGGGAAGCGGCCAGGAGCCTGGTGGGGGACCCGAGAAGAGGAGGATCCGGGCTGTTCTGTGCAAAACCACTGCACAGAGCAGGTGATTATGACATTATTTTTATTTTTTTAACAAGCCTTTAATATCACCTTTCCTCAGTTGTTCAGAAATATGGACATTTTAAAATGTGGAACAAGCATAAAGCAAGTAAAATCAGAGTGAAATTAGAACTCGTAGTCTGAATATTTGACCCAGATCAGTGATTCAGAAACTATTGAAGCCACTGGAGTAGAATGACTGCCATGACACTAGCATTTTAATAAAGAGACATCAGTAACAGCCTACACATTTCTGAGTATTGATTCCCTTTAATCTTCTATAACAGTAAGACATTGGCTTCTAAGTGTTATATTGTACATGTTACATTTAATACAATGTGGTCAACCAGAGAGTATATTACAGTTCCAGGATATATCATTTTTTTTGTTATCCAGATCTAAAATTGCTAAATTTTTCAGGCAAAGTAAGCATGATAAAGGGATAACTTTGCTTGATGTGCTGTGCTATTTTGGATCCATTATGACAAAATAAATGGGATGGCTGTCGTGTACTTTCATGTTTACATCAAGCATAAACTATTAAAGAAAATCTAATGTAGCACCCTCTAGTGTGTTAGAAGTTTAGTACTGTGTTTTGGTAAGAGTAAGTAAATTTAAAGGCTTGGCTGCCAGCCAAGTTTGGGTGTGTTTTGATCTGGGTCTGTGAGTAACTCAGAGCAGAGCTGGGTGATTCACAAGCAGCATCACAGGACCTCCCACTTCTTTCCAGAATGTTCTGGTGTTTTATGGAAAGAGAGGTGGAGAGGGGAGGTGGAGCTGCTTGGGGTATTTTAAGTGTAGCACCCTAATAGTTAGGCATGGTTGCTAGTAAATTTACCTGCCAGGAATAGTTGCCTAGGCCAATTGATAGGAGATCAATTGATTCCACCCTAATTCTGGAATTGCTGCACTTCTCTCTTCTGTCACTAGATGGCCGGGTATCTGGTGACATTAGATAAGACAATGGCACTGCTAGGACAGGTTAGGAATAGATGGGGTGTCTCAGCCAATGGGCAGGGATCTTCTTGGGTCCCTTGGCCTGCTGGGAGAGTCTATTTATTTGGGTGAGGTCAGGTTATAGGGGTTCTGTGCCACCTGGACGGCTGTCTGGGTGGACATGTGTTATGCTACCCTGGGCTGGAAGGCCAGAGCCTGAGGCCTATCCCAGGGACATTTGCATTTGGCTTCTAGGCTGTCTGAGGGCCTATCCAGAAGCAAGAGAGCAGCATAGGGTTGGGACTGTGTCTTGAAGTCCAACCAGAAGTGATGGTTTTGCCAGCCACCTTATTACCAGGGACCACAGTGAGTAGCTGAAGCAAGTACCGGAGTAGCATTCTCACCAATCAGGGATGGCAAAGAATTGTGTTATAAACTGTTAAGACTGTTGCCATGGGTCCTGCTGGGTGCCTTTCTCTGCATGGCTGTCTACCTATAGAAGTCTCAGAGTCTGCTAATTAAAATTGCAACTACTAAAGGGTGTCCTGGCCCTAAACCCTCTCTCCCACAGTTCTGTTCATGAGAAAATAAATCTCTTTGCATTTAAGAAGTGTCTGGCGCCCATGAATCTACCTTGCATTACACCCACCATGCATTGTAACCCACTTTACACAGAATGATGTCAGCTGTCCCTAACTTTGGAGGTTCTCATTAGACCAAATGGGACCCAGGACCTTGCTACATAAAGAGCCCTGACCAACCCCCAACTTGGTTTGGCAGGGGGCAGGCCTCCTTAAATGCCTAGGGTCAGCCCAGCTGGGGGAGAGGAAAATGGAGTGTTAGGCTGTCGTGGCCTTTGAGGGAGTTCCCCAGTCTAGGGGGGTGACCTTGGGCCTGGGCTTGGGTGCAGATGGGATCCTCTGAGAACACGTGGAGGTGGTGTCCTGGACTGAAGGTACGGTAGCAAGGAGAGGACAGTGGGAGAGAGCACTGCCAGGCAAGTCTCCAGGGAGGAACAACAGGTCACAGCCGGGAGAGCAGATGAGTGATGCACAGTCAGGAGGACTGGGGAGGCATGCCTGAGAGGACTGGGAGAGAGCAGTCTGGGATGGGTGCAGAACCAGAAGAGTGGACTGTGGAAGAATGGGCAGGAGAGGTAGGCAGCTGAAACCATGCGGGTTGGCAGGGCCTGAAGAGGTGGTACTGGGACGTGTAGGACAACTAGCACCAAGGACTGTCATATTGTTGCTACACCATAGGGGTTCCAGGTCCCTACCCGCAAAGGAAACTTGCAAGGCCTGGCTGCAAACCTGTGCTAGTTGGTCTTGGAAGTACAAGCAAGTGATGTGTTGGAGGTGTTGAGGAGGAATAGTCTGCAAGCAAGTGGTGTGCTGGAGTTAAGACTGGAGTGTATATACAAGGAGTGTATATAGTTGGTCCCATGTAAATATTCTGCAATTCAGTGGACATCCCATATTACCTTATCCGATCCAGGTTAAATCCCCTCAATAATAAAAACAAAACAAAGTGTGTGGACTGTTTTATGTCTAAAGAGTGACTGGAAATCGTGTGCCTGGCTGGGCATGGTGGTAGGTGGACTACAATACTCAGCAGCCCCTATGGGGGTACCGCTACACTAATGCTATTTATTTTCAGTGAGAAATACTTTTCAGTTAGAAACACATTGCCATAACCTAGGCTGTTAAATGTTAAAAAAAACTACTAGTACTCCAGGCTCAGTCCAGCTACAGGTAAAGCTGTTGCTAGGGGGTCAGAGGCTGCTTTCAATTAGCAGGAAGTGTGTTTGGACAGTCATTGATTGGTTCAACCTGAAAAAGTGGTAGATTAATGTATTAAAAAAAAAGTTGATTACGGGCTCATTTACACTTGCTTCAAAACATGGCTTTGGACACGCTTTGTTAAAGCTCTCTGAAACGCCAGTCCAAGCTCCTGTCACTAAATAAAATGGTTAGCTTACAGTCCTGTTTACACCTTGTGTTTGCTTTGGCTTTGCTTCACAAATTATGCCTCATGTCGCTTGAGTGGTGCTTCAAAGCGTCTTAAAAGCCTCCATATAATCTATGGCAAAGCTCGCTTGAAGCAACTGCAGCTTTTGAGAGGCTTTATTTCAGCTTTAGCTTCCCTTTGTTTTGGAGATATTGCAGGTATAAGATGTCAGCACTAGAAATGGGCTTGAGCGTGTTCGAAATCCCACGTGCCAGATCCCGCAAGGAAGATCGACACTGCACACGGCTAATCACAGACAGTGAGACATTTCCCGGTTCGCAGCTGTTCAAAACGGGAAATGTCTCACTGCCTGTGATTAGTCGTGTGCAGTGTCGGCTTCCTGGCGGGATCGGGCACGTGGGATTTCACTCACCCCTAAGCCCATCTCTAGTCAGCACGCACACACAGAGCATCTGCCAAGCTTCATTAAAACTTTAAAAACGCAGCCCTGAAGCATCACCGAAGCATCATAGAAACATCATCAAAGCATCGTCAAAGCACCACTGAAGCATCACAGAAGCATCACAGAAGCATCAAAAACCCATCAAAAAAGCATGCTGAAGCAGTAGGGGCTTTAATGTGTGTTGAAATCAAAGCAAGTGTAAATGAGCCCTAATAAGAGTAAAGTTGAAGTGCAGTGAGGATTCATGTCCAGTTTTAAATTTGTATCAAAAAACGAAACCACAGTCAAAAACAAAAGCTAGGGTGAAGCAAGGAATGTGAGGTAGTGTCTCTTGGCTTCTTTCCCAACAGCCTTTGTAATTCCCTTTCCTAGACATCTGATTTTACACCTTAATGGAAAACAAGATCCGGAAACAAATTAGCCATATGGAACACACATTGTTTCTTTCTTTTACACGTCTGGTAACAAAATAAAGAATATGAATATTATAGGAGAAAATGTAAATACTAACATTAAACAATTTCTTCTCAAACAGGGCCCATTCACATTTGTACGACTTGTAATGCCACTGTGGATTTGACAAGTCATATGACAAGTCACAGCCCATTGTTTGCAATGGCACCTGTTCAGATCAATGTGACTTAAAATTACAATGATTTTGAAAAAGGTGCCTGCACTATTTTGGTGTGATTTTTGATGCAACTTTAATCCAGAGAATGTAAAGTCAGATCAAAGTCGCACCAAAAGTCACACCGTGTGACTTTGGAGATGCACTAATGTGAATAGAGCCTAGGGCATTGAAACAGTAGTCTTTCATTGCCAATAGCATTTAGTGGCATGCCCCTGTAAACACATAGACACAGGGGCATAAATTAGTATTTACACTAAATGAAATGTTTCCGCTTTTGATTTCTTTTTTTAAGTTAACCTGAACAAAATATATATTGCCTTCTGCCTGACTACTGTATACATCAAAATATATTCAATATTTGTTGGAGGGGATGGTCAGCTGCTTTAAAGGTGATCCATAGTCACAGCATGCACTTTTATTTTAAAACATCAACACAAAACAATACAAACAATAGTTATTATTTGACGATCCGGTCTAAGCTAACTTGAAAAATCAACTTTCATGTTGTAAGTGCTGCCTGTCTAATGGTCATCTCTTTCTACAACTTGCTGAATGCTTTGCAGCTTCTCTTCTGCAATGTTATGGTTTGGTTTCAGTTTCTAGGGACTACATACAGTCAGGTCCATAAATATTGGGACACCGACACAATTCTAATCTTTTTGGCTCTATACACCACCACAATGGATTTGAAATGAAATGATGTGTTTTAACTGCAGACTTTCAGCTTTAATTTGAGGGTATTTACATCCAAATCAGGTGAACGGTGGAGGAATTACAACAGTTTGTATATGTGCCTCCCACTTTTTAAGGGACCAAAAGTAATGGGACAATTGGCTGCTCAGCTGTTCCATGCCCAGGTGTGTGTTCCCTCATTATCCCATTTACAAGGAGCAGATAAAAGGTCCAGAGTTCATTTCAAGTGTGCTATTTGCATTTGGAATCTGTTGCTGATCAACTCAATATGAGATCCAAAGAGCTGTCACTATCAGTGAAGCAAGCCATCATTAGGCTGAAAAAACTAAACAAACCCATCAGAGAGATAGCAAAAACATTAGGTGTGGCCAAATCAACTGTTTGGAACATCCTTAAAAAAAAACAACGCTCAGCAACACCAAAAGATCCGGAAGACCACGGAAAACAACTGTGGTTGATGACCGAAGAATTCTTTCCCTGGTGAAGAAAACACCCTTCACAAAACTTGGCCAGATCAAGAACACTCTCCAGGAGGTAGGTGTATGTGTGTCAAAGTCAACAATCAAGAGAAGACTTCACCAGAGTGAATACAGAGGGTTCACCACAAGATGTAAACCATTGGTGAGCCTCAAAAACAGGAAGGCCAGATTAGAGTTTACCAAACATCTAAAAAAGCCTTCACAGTTCTGGAACAACATCCTATGGACAGATGAGACCAAGATCAACTTGTACCAGAGTGATGGGAAGAGAAGAGTATGGAAAAAGAAAGGTGAATCATGGTCGTGGTAGTGTCATGGCATGGGCATGTATGGCTGCCAATGGAACTGGTTCTCTTGTATTTATTGATGATGTGACTGCTAAAAAAAACAAGCAGGATGAATTCTGAAGTGTTTCGGGCAATATTATCTGCTCATATTCAGCAAAATGCTTCAGAACTCATTAGACGCCACTTCACAGTGCAGATGGACAATGACCCGAAGCAACCAAAGAGTTTTTTAAGGGAAAGAAGTGGAATGTTATGGCCAAGTCAATCACCTGACCTGAATCCGATTGAGCATGCATTTAACTAGCTGAAGACAAAACTGAAGGGAAAATGCCCCAAGAACGAGCAGGAACTGAAGACAGTTGCAGTAGAGGCCGGGCAGAGCATCACCAGGGATGAAATCTGGTGATGTCTATGCGTTCCAGACCTCAGACTGTAATTGACTGCAAAGGATTTGCAACCAAGTATTAAAAAGTGAAAGTTTGATGGATGATTGTTAATCTATCCCATTACTTTTGGTCCCTTAAAAAGTGGGAGGCACATATACAAACTGTTGTAATTCCTACTATGTTCACCTTATTTGGATGTAAATGCCCTCAAATTAAAGCTGAAAGTCTGCAGTTAAAGAACATCTTATTCCTTTCATTTCAAATCCATTGTGGTGGTGTATAGAGCCAAAAAGATTAGACTTGTGTCGATGTCCCAATATTTATGGACCTGACTGTATCCCATGGTACCTTGCAAGCAGTGATTTCTTGCCTTCCTGAAACATCCTGATGATGCACTTCTTTCAAAATGCATTGAGGCTGTGTGGTTGCCATTACTGACATCACTTCCAGTAGGAACCCCGCACAACTTTTAGTCCTTGGAACGTACGTCGGCTCCTCACGAGCAGTGAGGCAGTGGCTTTTATCCTTTTGTTGGTGCTGACAGAAGCACCTGGAAATGTAAGTGTAATTTTAATGTGTCTTATTTGGTTTTAATAAAGCTACTACACTATATTGCGTATCATCTTCTTTGGGCATATAATCTATCTGGCTGAATGAGAGAACTATACTTGGAGTGTCTATTCACTTAGGAGCCATCACCCCACCAATTATATGACCATCTAGAGAGTGATCTGAGGGAGTTCCAACATTAAATGTTTGGGCCATTATAAAGGTTTATGGTTGGTGAGTGCACATTTTTATTCACACTGAGCATGCATACAGGATAAGGAAACACTAAGCACTTTTAAGCACAGTGATTGGAGGATCTCTTTTTTTATATTCTTTTGACATTTCTGATGTTTTTGTCTTTTGATTATTATTTTTTAGTTTTTGTGGACTTTGTATTTAATATGACCATAATAGCACCACACTTTTGAGGGCATAGCTAATATGCCTCACAGAATTTAAGGGTGGGGCTCTTCGCAAAGTACGTTTATAGACTACAAGATCATTCAGAGTAAGATTTTTTTGAAAATCTGTTTATTAAGGTAATAAACATAAACCAAAACAACAGTTAGACAAACAAGACAAAACCAATGCATATCTTGGTGGTGCAATCCACATTGACAAACATCTCATTGAATAAAGAAACTAGATACCAGAAACAAGGGTTACACCATGTAATATAAGGGTGCTGCTCATACTAACAGACATTATCCCAAAACAACACTCAAAATTAATGAGAAAGATAAGGAATATGAGATGTGTCAGAGAAACCAACCAGGCTTTTTAGGTAGGATGTTTTTGCATGTTCAAGGTGGTTGAGGACTCCGCTAACCATTTACGCCATACCATGTCATATTTTTTGGGGCAGAAGTAAGTTGTTGTTCACAAGTTGTTTCCAGAAAAACAGGGATGAGGAAGAGGGCTTTTTCCTCTGTAGCGCGATGGTCTTCCTGGCATAAAAAAGGAGCAGACTAATCAGAGTTTGCTCCACTACAGTTGGAACTAGAGTTTCAACTAGGCACAACAAGCAGACTCCCACGGAGGGTTGTATGGAAATAGATGTAACCAGGTTTATCAACTTCCCAGTATCCCACAACACTAGGGCAAGCCCAAAAAACGTGGGAGAAATCTCCCGGAGAGTTACCACACCTCCTACACTCCAACAAACTGGATGGGTTCATCTTATGGAGCCTGTAGGGGGTGAAGTAGGCTATGTGTACTATTTTGTATTGTACGAGTCAGTCACGTAATGGGACCAAGGACCAGAAAGGGAGACCTCAAACATCATCCCAATCATTGTTGTCCAATTCTTGAATATCATGCTGCCAACGGGTCCGATGCCCCTCTAATGAGGATAGGGACACAAAAATCGAATGGGAGAAGAGATGAGAGGTAGGTTTGTCATCGCACTCATTACAATTATGATTGGGCAACCATACAGGAGGACTGCTGAAATTGAGCGGTGAAGACATGGGAGAGTTGTAAATAAAGAAAATTATAATTTGTGGGAATATTACAATGGGAAGAGAGTTGTGACAGGGAAACTAAAGAATGTTGTAAAACCACTTGAAAAATCGTCTTAATATTATACTTAGTCCAAGCACTTGGATCTGGTAAAATATAAAAATGGGACAAGGTAGGGTTAAGCCATATTGGGGCATTTGGGGACACAGCCGATTTCTGATAGCCCTCTCAAGCTAGGCCCACTCTCCAGGCACACAAGGTAGTAAATTGGGGTGTAGGAGGCCTGTGGGCCTCTAAAAATAAGAACTTTGAGAGCCTCTATGGAGCAGACAACCACAGCCCCTAAGAGTGTAGAAGGATTAGACAAGTCAGGGTTCGGCCACCATGCCAAGGTTACCAGTTGAGTAGCCAAGAAATATTTATGGCAGTCAGGAAAGGTGAGGCCTCCCTGCATATAAGGATGTATTAAGGTGGTCAATTTGTAATGTGGCGTTTGAAGGCCCCAGAGGAAGAAGAACAGCTGGTTCAGCTTTGCAAAAAAGGACTTCGGTATTCACTGTGGCGATTGCCGAAACAAGTATTAAGTTAATATGTCCCAGTAGAGACAAAGGCAAGTACTCCCATGCCTTCAGCTTTATTTTTTACCTCCTGGAGAAGTGAGAGCAGGATTAGGGATAGAAAATCTAAGGCCAGGCAGGAGACTACCACCCCTAAGTATTTAAAGGTATCTACCCACTGCAAGTACAGTGGTGTGAAATTTCCTCATTTCCTGTTCCTTTGCATGTTTGTCACACTTAAGTGTTTCGGAACATCAAACCAATTTAAACAATAGTCAAGGACAACACAAGTAAACACAAAATGCAATTTGTAAATGAAGGTGTTTATTATTAAAGGTGAAAAAAAATCCAAACCATCATGGCCCTGTGTGAAAAAGTGATTGCCCCCTAAACCTAATAACTGGTTGGGCCACCCTTAGCAGCAACAACTGCAACCAAGCGTTTGCGATAACGTGCAATGAGGCTTTTACAGCGTCCTGGAGGAATTTTGGCCCACTCATCTTTGCAGAATTGTCCTAATTCAGTTACATTAGAGGGTTTTCGCGCATGATCGGCCTTTTTAAGGTCATACCACAACATCTCAATAGGATTCAGGTCAGGACTTTGGCTAGGCCACTCCAAAGTCTTCATTTTGTTTTTCTTCAGCCATTCGGTGGTGGACTTGCTGGTGTGTTTAGGATCATTGTCCTGCTGCAGAACCCAAGTTCGTTTCAGCTTGAGTACACGAACAGATGGTCGGACATTTTCCTTCAGGATCTCTTGGTAGACAGCAGAATTCATAGTTCCTTTTATCACGGCAAGTCTTCCAGGTCCTGAAGCAGCAAAACAGCCCCAGACCATCACACTACCACCACCATATTTTACTGTTGGTATAATGTTCTTTTTCTGAAATGCAGTGTTCCTTCTACGCCAGATATACTTGGACACACACCTTCCAAAGAGTTCCACTTTTGTCTCATCGGTCCACAGAACGTTGTCCCAAAAGTCTTGGGGATCATCAAGATGTGTTGTGGAGAAATTGAGACGAGCTTTGATGTTCTTTTTGCTCAGCAGTGGTTTTCTCCTTGGAACTCCGCCATGCAGGCCATTTTTGCCCAGTTTTTTCCTGATGGTGGAGGCATGAACGCTGACCTTAACTGAGGCAAGTGAGGCCTGCAGTTCCTTGGACGTTGTTGTGGGGTCTTTTGTGACCTCTTGGATGAGTCGTCGCTGCGCTCTTGGGGTAATTTTGGGCGGCCGGCCACTCCTGGGAAGGTTCACCACTGTTCCATGTCTTCGCCATTTGTGGATAATGGCTCTCACTGTGGTTCGCTGGATTCCCAAAGCTTTGGAAATGGCTTTATAACCCTTTCCAGACTGATAGATCTCAATTACTTTCTTTCTCAATTGTTCCTGAATTTCTTTGGGTCTCGGCATGATGTGTAGCTTTTAAGGATCTTCTGGTGGACCTTACTGTGTCAAGCAGCTCCTATTTAAGTGATGCCTTGATTGTGAACAGGTGTGGCAATAATCAGGCCTGGGTGTGGCTAGAGAAATTGAACTCAGGTGTGGACAAATTGGAAGGCCGGGTACCGGCCTGAAGTTATGGGAGGAGCCCGGAGGGTATTTAAGCAGCCCAAAGGCCGCCGGTCTTTGTCGGTTTCCTGTGTGAGATACCCACCCACCCTCCCCTTTTTTAAAAGCCTCTTCCAAGTATTCTTACCCCAGACTGAATACTCATTTCACATTATTCCATAACTACTTTTTATCATTCCTTATCTAGGGTATGCCCCCTTATTTTGGTGTACCATACGGTAGACCAAGGCACGCTTTCAGGTCTATTTCATGTTGGTAAGTTTTGTGTTGTTCCTATGTGTCATCGTTACTCATGTCGTCCGTAGGGCTCTAGACCATAACCACAGTTATAGTATGTTTTAACAAGGGGGGCAATCACTTTTTTCACACAGGGCCATGATGGTTTGGATTTTTTTTCACCTTTAATAATAAACACCTTCATTTACAAATTGCATTTTGTGTTTACTTGTGTTGTCCTTGACTATTGTTTAAATTGGTTTGAAGTTCCGAAACACTTAAGTGTGACAAACATGCAAAGGTACAAGAAATGAGGAAGGGGGCAAACACTTTTTGACACCACTGTAAATTATCGGGGAGGCCGTGGATCTAGCTGCTTGGTCTATTGGAAAAAGTAGTGACTTGGCACAGTTTACCCTCAGTCCGGTAATCGTGGAGAAGGGATTTAAGACCCGCAGGGCTCCGTGCAATGATGGACCTGCATCATTTAAAAACAGCAGCAGGTCATCAGCATACAGGGCGATCCTCTCCTCCATCCAGCCAATACGTGGACCCTTAATATAAAGTTACGCAGAGCCTCCCCCACCAGCTCAATAGCTATGGCAAAGAGTGCTGGAGATAGAGGGCAGCCCTGTCTAGTCCCCTATGTAGACTGAAGGGAGCAGAAAGTCCAACCTCACAGAAGAAGTAGGATTACTATATAACACCTTGAGAGACTCTAAGAAAACCAGAGGGAAACCCATTCTGTGAAGTGTCTCCCATAGAAAAGGCCACTCTCTACGTCGAGTGAGGCCACTACTCTCGAACCTCTGTTAAGATGCAGGGCATGCAAGTTTGTGTGACGTCTGTGTAGATTTACATCTGTGGCATAAAACCTGTTTGATCCGAATCTGTAACAGAAGATAACATGTGATGTAATCTAAGGGCGAGTAGTTTCGTCAGAATTTTGAAATCATTGATAAGTAAAGCAATGGGCCTACAGGAAGCACAAGATTTGGGGACTTTAGGTGATTTATATATGATATATGATTTATATATGAGGATTAGGTGGGCATGATACATAGAGGCAGGTAACACACCATCTACCAGGCACTGAGTATAGAGGAATGCCAGAAGCAGGGCAAGCAACTTACCATTGGACTAATGCCCCGTACACACGATAGGATTTTCCGATGGAAAATGTGTGATAGGACCTTGTTGTCGGAAATTCCGACCGTTTGTAGGCTCCATCACACATTTTCCATTGGAATTTCCGTCAGACAAAATTTGAGATCTGGTTCTCAAATTTTCCGACAACAAAATCCGTGTGTGTACACAATTCCGACGCACAAAGCAGAAGAGCAGCACTGGCTATTGAACTTCATTTTTCTCGGCTCGTCGTACGTGTTGTACGTCACCGTGTTCTTGACGTTCAGAATTTCCGACCAACTTTGTGTGACCGTGTGTATGCAAGACAAGTTTGAGCCAACATCCGTCGGAAAAAATTCTATGGATTTTGTTGTCGGAAAATCCTATCGTGTGTACAGGGCATAACAGAAGTCTATAGAGTGTCCATCTTTTCCCTAAGGTGGTAATTGGGCATACCAATGCTTCCCGCTCCTTATCCAAAATCCACCTAAGTGTTAGAGGGGAGGGTAGAGCTGTATATGGACTCATAGAAATCCTTAAAAGGTCTCTAAGACCTCTAAAGAAGATTAAACTGTCTCTCCGGTGGAGTTGGTAATCTCACAGATTAATGTGAGGGGTTGGTCGTGAAGAGTCATCATAGCTAACAAACCGCCATTCCTATCACCATGTTCAAAGAAACATTGTTTGTTCTTATACATTTCTAATCTAGTAACCTCCGCTAAATGAAGTTGCAATTCCCACTAAGAAGCTAGTAATAGATCAAAATTACTGTCTGTAGGAACTGCATTATAAGATTCCATATAACGCATAACCGATTGTTGAAGAGAATGGGTGGTGGTTGCATGGTCCTTTTTGACAGCAGCAATCGAGGATATGTATTGCCCTCTGGTATAAGCCTTAAAGGAATCCCAAGTAATTTCTGGAGAGGAAGACCCTGTGTTATGCTCTCAGAATTCAGCCAGCAATGGTGGATTTTTTTCTGCTAGATTTGAATGGGAAACCCAATGGGGACAGAGGGGCCATAAAGACGCATTAAGGGAAGCAGGGAAGTGGAGTACTAGGGCCAAGGGACAATGCTCTGATAAACCACTGGGAAAATAGGACGCTTCCAGTACATCTGCAGGGAGTGGGGGATGGTAAATGCAAGAGGAGGTCCTATAGGAGGCAGAAAAGCATGAGTAGGATCTAGTGTTTGGGTGTTTCCATCTCAAAACCTCTGTCAACTCCACCGCCTGGGCCCAGGCAGCTAGGTCAGTGGAAAAGTATTTAGGTGGAACAAGTCAATCTAGGTCAGGTGATAGTATGGCATTGAAATCTCCCATAAACAAAACCTTGGCGGGTCAGTAAGGGGTGATCCTCTCCAGAACAGTGTATAGCAAGGCAGGGGAAAAAGGGGGAGGAACATATAATGCAACAAAAACATATCGCTGGGACCACAGTGTGCGGACCAGCACCACATATTTACCCTGAGGATCAGTATGGATCCCTTCAACCACACATAGAAATGCTTTGTGTATCAGAACTGACACTCCTCTGCCAAATGTAGAGTAGGTGGCATGGAATGCCTTTTGTATCCATGTTTTTTTGAGAGCTAGAAGTTTGCTGCCCATGAGATGAGTTTCTTGTAGAATTATCTGGGGGGAATGTAATTTCAGGTATTGGAAAAAAAGGGCTCTCCTAAATTTGGAGTTAAGCCCACGAATGCTCCAGGACAGGACCGTGAAGGACGCTGGATCACAAGAAGCCATGGGCACAGTAAAATGTATATAAACAGGAATATGAGGAACATCTCATGAGCAGCATAATCTGTACAAGCCAGCACCGTAAATTAAAAACATACACATAAACAAAAATCAAAACCCTGATTAGCACCGAATGCATACCCTGTACATATCAGATACCATTCCAAAAACCAGGAAGGGTGCAGATAGCGGCCTAATATCCATAACAAAAAAACACAACTGGTAATAGCAACCAAAATGATGTCCTTTTTTTTACATTTTAAAGCATTTTGCAAACTTTGTGCAAGTATTGTTGCACATGTATCTGACCATTAACACACCTTCTAAATTAGAGTGTCCCCACTCTGGATTGTATTGTTAATGGTGTTGTTAGTTGCACTAGCAGATTTAAATACACTAACAAATAGCAGTCAAACTTCGGCTGAATCTTCATAAGCGGTTACAGCAAAACCTGACCATTGTAGGCACCCCTGTCAGTGGTAAATGGTTTGTCTCAACCTTTTAACTTCAACATCTGCAGGACAGCCTGTTCTGTTGAAAAACAACAGACTTACTGGCTGTATCACCAGGTGAAAATAAAGGAAAGAAAATCTAAAAAATAACGAAACGAATGCATCCACCCCATCTAAGAATTGGTAAGCTGTAACATAATAAATGATTGCTTTTGGATTTAATACCACTTTAAGATTTAAGGTGTATTTATTCATTACAGTCTTGCAGAAACCTGGTTTCTGAGGTTTGTCAAATATTGACATGAAGAATGATAGGAATTTGGTTTAATTGTATATATTTCAGATGGTTGCAAGACAGAGTCAAGTGAAAAACATCAGAAACATTTGGTTTAAAAAATATTATGTCTGTTTCTCCCATCATAACTTTATACCCTGTGTTTTTGTATTCAGACCAGTGCTTGCATTTTAAGATGGTGCCTCCCAATGTTGTCAATTTGAAGGGTGGTTAACAAGAATTCTAAATGCATTCAAGGGAATTCAATAAGGCATTACGACAAATTAAAATTTTCAAGCGATATGACCCTTTAAAATTGCCTGGGCCATATTCAAAAATCCCTGCTCATTTTGGTAAGTTTACTGGCACGTGTGGCAGATTCAGGTAGTTCCTAAAAGTTCCACTTTTACAAAATGGCAATATTAATGCACCAAATTCAACCTCCAGTTCTTAGATAACAAAACTGGAGGTAACATTGAGCTACTCTAACTTGGCATACAGAGACAGGCAGAGTGCCTGTATCTATACACAGTGTAGTATATCTGTATAGTTGTCATTGCCACACTCCCTGTCCCTGGTTGTTTAGGATGCCATCAGCTTTACAGCTCACGGCCTCCTAACAACCAATGATGTTGCAGTGGGTGAAACCTAATGGGGAAACTGGAACACTAGTGCTCCTTCAGGTCCGCTCTCGACTTGTAATTGACAGTAGGCAGTGGGCAGAGTCTATGGCCAATATCTGGCTGTCTATTGGCTAAGGTTCCACCCATTGCCTGCTGTCAATCACAAGGGGAGCTGACCTGATAGGGAACTAGCGTCTGTGAATCCCTATAAGTCTCTGTTCCATCCATGGTACAAAACTCCCCATTGCTACACTGTCAGAAAGTTGCAGCAGCAGGGAGGAATCACAGTTGCACTGAGAGTGGTGCATCTGTATGAACACTCTGTTCTCAGTGTGCCTCCACACTTGGTGCATGTCCCAGATTCTCATACAGTACCTGTGTTCAGCAGGTACATGAATCTGTTACCCAAACTGGCATTTGTCATGTGGAGGTGTGTAAGAATTCTAAAGACGCACTTTACGGATTCCCCTGATTGTATTCAGTTCTGGATGAACCTGGTCATCCCATTTACCTATGACATCCAAGAAACCTAAAAACAACAATTTCAGCTTAAACACTTCCTGTTCTTAGGCATAATAAATACAACCTCAAGAGAAAGTAATTATATCTTTTTTAAAACCGGTGATCGAATTTCAGGTAAAATTGATCTGATCTGCTCTGCAGCTGCCTGGTCATTTTACAGGGCTCAGAAGGGGCGACCCCACCCCCTACCTTCCACTGGGGAGCCTGGAACCACTGCAAGAAGTCGGACTGGCTGCCCACAGAGGAGATGGAGAAACATTATTCTTCCATCTCCTCTGTGACGAATGAAGCCAAAAAGCAACAAGGATTTCATCACTTCAGGTTTGGTGCTGCTGTACTGGTCAGGGAAGTAGCCAATAAAACAGATCTCTGTTTGATTGGCTGCCTTGGAGGGCAGAGGAGGAATCAGGGGTATAATAGACCCCAGATCTCTCCATAAAGCGTATCTGTCACTACCTAAGCTATCACAGGGGTTGGTGTTCACCTTTGACATTGATAGCAATAAAGTTGAATTTACATTTTTTTTTTAAACAGAGTGAAAAATACATTCAAATAAAATAAAAAAAAATTAAAGAACCCCTGTACTCCAATACTAACGTGCACATACAAACTTGCACATAGATATGTAAATGGTGATTGCGCAACACATGTAAGGTATTGCCATGAAGGTCAGAGTGAGAGCAATCATTCTAGTGTGAGAGCTCACATTTAACTCTAAACTGATAATCTGTAAAGATGGATAAGTATCTATCATGCCATGCCATCAGGGAGGTGGGTAATTGGCCCCAAAGTTATTCTGCAGCAGGACAATGACCCCAAACCTACAGCTGTATGTCATTAACATATAATTAAGAACTATCTTCAGCACGTAGGCAGGGGCAGTCTATTTTCTCCACTGCAGGTGGCGCTCGTCCGCAGCGGCAAGGCAGATGAAGAAGGAAATCAGGAGAAACATAGTTCCTCTATGGTTTCCTCGGTCACAGGGAGACAGCTATTCAATTGGATTCTGGCACCCCATGTGACTTTGGCGACCATCTTGGGTCAGGCAGAGTCAAATTTGGCATGCATTTTGCAAGTGGCTAAAGTAGGGACAGGTTCTTTGTCTGTCAGGGACAGTGCTTACCGTCAGGTAAAGGTTCTGGAGGCATAGGGGTGGGGACACTCCATCCTTCCTGGAAGCCTCCCCGTTTGAGTGCAGACCAGCCAGGCTGCATTCCGCTCCTCGAGACACATGCTGACGGCACCTTTAGTCCACCACTCACAACATAATAAAGTCTATCTGGGATTACATGGAGCCCACGTTCACATTGGGCCGCTTTGACATGGGATTTGGCATGTCAAATCGCCGCCTATTGCCGGCACAGTCCAAATTGGTGCGCTGCTGACTTTGCGGCGCCGCACTGATTCCCAAAAGTAGTTCCTGCACTACTTTTAGTGACTTTGGGGGTGATTTCAATAGATATCTGTGCAGGAACCTGCACAGGTGTCTCTGAAATTACTCCCAGACTGACATGCGGGTTTGAAATCATGCGAGTTCAGCTGAACGCACACGACTTCAAACCCGCATCAGTGTGAAACTAGGCGAAGAGACAGAAGGATTTGAGGCAGCTTACATCCACAGAAAATCTGTGGTTAGTTCTCCAAAATGTTTGGAACAACCTGCCTGCCCAAGTTCGAAAACTGTGTGCAAGCATACATAGAAGAATTTATGCTGGTTTGAAGCCAAAGGGTGGTCAAACCAATTATTGCTTTGATTTATATTTTTCTTCTGCTCGCTCACTTTGAATTTAGTAAATTGATAAAAAAAAAAACACGATTAAAATATATATTTTTGAAAGCATTTGTACTTTACAGCAAAGTACTGTATACAGTGGCATCCTGTCCATACGAGGTGCAGGGGCGCCGCAGCCTAATCCATGCATCCCGGTCCCTAACCTACATGGGCGCTGGACACATGGATTCCAGTGGGAGGTTTTATTTATTTTTTTAGAGGCATGTGATTAGAGCTAGAGGTGCCAGGAGTCACAGAACATTATTATTGCGTTAAATGGGTCTGATCCTGATTTTTTGTTATCTCTATTAAACTTGATTTAACACTGCCACAATTCAGTTAATTTCTCCTGTTATAGGCCAGTATTCACTTTATTTAGCTCTGCAACTTTGAAGTGTTTATTGCTTGCTGATTTGCACCGTTTACCTGCTTTGACATTTACTTAACCGACCATCTGGTAGTCTGTGGCATAATTTATTATACAGTGTTAGCGTAGTAATACTTAAATCATACAGGTGTAACTGACTTTTAGTCTAAGACCAAGTGTGTCCATGGGGACCGAGCGGCTAAGAGAGTTATGGCAGAAGAGAGGACCCATCATCACCAGCTGTTGCTGCAGGGGTAAGCACTACATTCCAATCAAAGGATGCTGAATGGACAGCTGCCAACAGGGCCACCCATGGACCGAATTTGGCCTGGTTCACCAGGAAGTATAGGGCCAGCTTTAGCCAGCACTAAGAATGATGAATACTATAGATGTTCTTTCAAAAAAGGTTGTAAATTGTAATGTGTTTGAGTAAAGACACACAATAGGTTTTAGCAACAAAAAAGGTTTCAGTGGCAAGTTCATACTTATTACTTTAAAATATTTTGAACAAAAGATACGTTTTCAACAAAGTAATTCTAATGTTTAAGATAGCAGCGCCATCTGCTGGTTAGAAACATATTATGATGGCTTCAAATTTTATAATAATAAAACGTATAATAAATTGGTTACTTCAAAGTGCAATACTTTACAAATCAGACTAACATATTTTCACAGTGCATCAATATAAGATGGAATTATAGGTTCACTGTGGTCTTTGTCATGTTAAATAATTCTGTACAATGTCCCAGCTATGTCCTTGGTTTCCAAATCTATGCAGCTATTATTGCCCTAACCGGCAGCTTTCTGCAAATGTGTTTGAAATAATAAGCAGCAAAGCCTTTGATTTTCCACTGCTGCTTACCTGGCAGTGATGGCATGATTCCATCAGCAAAAGTCATTTCTGTGGTGTTTTTGTCTGCACCATAACATGAAGGAGTGCTAAAATCAAATATAATACGAAAGCTCTATGTGAAAGCTCTATGTGCTCCTGGGGAGTTATTATAGTTTCCATATAATTATTTTTATGATGATTTAAAAAGACCATTATTGTTTTAACAGATTATCAAATTCTGTTCAAATTTCTAAAAATATTCTGAACATTTTTAGAAATTCTCCAGCCAAAATGACAAATTGTCCTTTGCAAGTTCCCCACAACATACAGTGCCTTGAAAAAGTATTCACACCCTTTGACATTTTCCACATTTTGTCATGTTACAACCAAAAATGTAAATGTATTTTATTGGGATTTTATGTGATAGGCCAACACAAAGTGGCACATGATTGTGAAGTGAAAGGAAAATGATAAATGGTTTTCACATTTTTTTTACAAATGTGAAATATGTGAAAAGTGTGGTGTGCATTTGTATTCAGCCCCCTTTAAGGCCTCGTACACACGCTTAGATTTTCGGATGACCGAACGTTAGTTTTTTGTGGCATTTTTCAAAGTACGCGCTATGCATGTAAATTTCATTTTTTTGCCCAGAACTGTAGTTGAGTTTTGGGGTTAATTATTCTAGGCTGTGCTTTGGCATCAGTTTGGCTGGACTGTATTAAAGTTCTGCCTGGTCATAAGTGAGGTGAGCACCTGTGACAGGCTTAGAATGCAGTCTGGTTGGACGCATTGGGTACCAATCTCTCCCCGGAGCCAATCAGTGGGCGCGTTTGTCCCGCTGTGTATTCCGAGGGGGGTACTTAAGGTGCTGGGGTCACGTGTTTGTGGTGTTACGCTCTGGCCTGAGTTTTGGGCCAGGGTCCGTCAGGGCCTGGGTGCTGTTCCGGCCCAGGAGTGTCTGCTGACTCCATGGTCCTGGTCCTCCTGACCAGCCCCGGAGGCCCTCGTGGTCTGGGGTGGGGATCCATACATTTCCGAGCCTTGGAACTGGCTAGTTCAAGGCGCAGTAACTGAAGGAGGATTCCGAAGTGTTCCGGTGCCATCTCAGGATTGGAGAGGCCCAGCAACTCTAAATGCAACCAGGGGAAGACTCTTTAGAGAAGGGCCACACACGAGGCTGGCTGCTCGGTAAGAGCCTGGAAGCTGAGCTTAATGGACACTATTTGAATCCGCATTTCTTACAGTATCGCCGGATCGGCTGAGAGATACTGGTACTGTAAGAAAAGTTCCTAACCTATTCTTCAGTTGCAACTAAGTTCCTGAGAGAGACTTTCGTGTGTTTATCTAAAGTTTCACAACCAAGTCTGTGGCAGAGCCTTTGCTAAACTGAAATCACTTGTTGGCTGCTAGATCTACAAACAAGGATTTATCCAACAGTTGAGCTATCCAGTTGCGAGTGGCTACTCCCTGGATCAGATAAAGAGAGACATTTATTTAAGTGTCAGCAAGTTCCAAGTGCCTAAGCTTCTATACCCTTACCCTCTATTCCCAATTGAGAGACTGTGTTTTGTTCAATGTTTCATGCAAATAAAAATCCTAAACAGGAATTCAAGTGTCAGTCTCCACAGTTACAGGGTACTAACCCTGGGAACCCCTAGACAAGAACGACGAGCTACAAGGCGGAGGAGGTAATCGGTAAGCCCAGAAAAACATAGCTGCCCCCAGGGGTTATGGCGATACACGAGTCTCATGTCAAAAGTGAATAGGTTACTTACAATATGAAAAATGATGTACGACAGAATACAACAGCAGAAGTGACGTCATGTGTTGAATAGTTTTGTATGTATTCTTTCGTTTCTGAGCATGCGTAGTATTGCTCTTATGTTTTTTTCCGTATGAAAACCATACTAATGAAATGAAATCGGACGTTGAGTTCACATCCAACAAAGATTTTATAGTCTGCACATCCAGCTTTTGTCTGCCGAAAAAGCGAAATCGGCTGTTGAAAGCACCGTACTAATGATCCGAAAATTGGCAGACAGTTCATCATATGAGTTTTTCAGTCCGATTTTCCTATCGTGTAAATTCATACGATGAGCTGACTGCCGATTTTCGGATCGTTAGTACGGTACTTTCGACAGCCAATTTTGACTTTTCAGCAGGCAAAAGCTGGATGTGCATACTTTAAAATTTTTGTCGTATGTGAACTCAACATCAGATTTTTATTTCATTAGTATCATCCCAGAGTGGTGCTGTGGATACTCAGATACTATAAGATAAAAGGTGCCACATCCCATTCAGATTATGGAGGAAATTGGATAAACAGAGCTTGGACATTTTAGGCACGACAAAACATGAATTTTATTGTAGAAGCGTAGAGAAAAAACATTTAAAATCCACATATATAGACCAACCAGTGGTTAAGCTATTGCAGCTGTATATAACCTTAATGCAACTAGATGGAATATGGAAAAAAATGGGGAATTTTTTCATAGTAACATTAAATCCCAGAGTGCGGTTATATTGCAGTGAAGTGATGTAAACTTAATATTGCTCCACATGAAATCCATGGACAGAACAAACATTTTCCACATCTTTTGATACCACGTTGGACTTGTCTGGAAATAGAATTGAGAGAATAGTGGCTAAACACCAATTTGTCTCTCAATGATTTGGCCCTTCTGAAAGTGATTTCAGGACATGGGCCAATGTATTTACTGAGGATAAGATACTCCTGTAATAGTGGCCAATTGTTTGTTAGTATATTAAGTAATTCCCAATGTTGTTCAGAGTATCTGATATATTTGACTGTAGGATTGGATCTGTCAACCTTGGTTTTAAAAAGAAGTGAACTACGGGTCTGAGGCAGTGCTTGGTTATAAGCGCTGCGTAACAGTGATTTGCTATACCCCCTATAGCGGAGTTGGGTTTGAAGAAGATTAGCCTGTGTTTTGAAATCTTCAAGGTGTGTAAAGTTTTTGGCACAGCCTTAAATATTGAGCATAGGAAATGCTCCAGATGAGCGCCATTGGGTGGGCACTATCAGCGTGTAACAATGTGTTACCAGCTGTCTGTTTTCTATAAAGCGTGGAAGCTAGACAATTGTCTTCGTGTTTGAAAATTGTAAGATCCAAAAACGTGATCTGGTGAGAGTCACTCGCGACTGTATATTTTAAATTGAACTAGTTCCGATTCAAGATGTCAACAAATGTGGGCAATAGGTCCTGGGTACCCGTCCAAATAATAAATATATTATCATATTATCAATGTAGCGCATCCAATATAATGCATGATTGGTAAATGATGACAATGAATCATCAGAGAATAGAACATGTTTCCATCCCCCCAGGTACAGGTTGGCATAGTCTGGTGCACAACAAGTGCACATAGCCACCCCCTGCACCTGGAGGTAGTGGGACTCTAAGTAGATAAATTGAAGAAGGTCCAATATAAACTCACAGTACTCCGATTTTTGTGGTTATTCTGCTCATGTAGGAAGGTACGAATGTTTGGGTGTCCCATGCTCTGGCCATCTTTGGGATGAGTGAAACGGAACGCTATATACTGTATATATTATATGTGTAAATTATATATATTCTTATGTTTTCTCTATTCCACATTTAATAGTCACCCTAATTCTCCTGAAGAAGCACATGGCGTGTAACATGTGGAGCAATATCAAGTTTACATCGCTTCACTGCAATATAACCGCACTTTGAGATTTACTGTTACTATGAAAAAATTCCCTTTTCTTCCATATTCCATGTAGTTGCATTAAGATTATATACAGTTGCAATTTTTTCTCTATATTTATACAATAATGTTTATTTTTTTGTACATTATGTTTTGTCATGCCTAAAAAGTCCAAGCTCTGTTTTTCCAATTTCCTATAACAACTGCAAACCTACCAAGACATGGCTGTCCACCTAAACTGACAGGCCGGGCAAGGAAAGCATTAATCAGTGAAGCAGCCTAGAGGCCCATGGTAAGTCTGGAGGAGCTGCAGAGATCCACAGCTCAGGTGTCAGAATCTGTCCACAGGACAACTATTAGTCGTGCACTCCACAAATCTGGCCAAATCAATATTGAACCCTACGGACAAAGACAGGGATGCCATTAAAGTTCATGTGCATGTATCAGGCAGGTGTCCTAATACTTTTGGTATATGTTCATGTTCAGTTATCACAGCCTTGAGGTGGCCATGATAATAAAATAAGTTGCGCTAAACATGAAAAATCACACTTAAAGTGACCAAGTGCAAATAAAAAAAATGAACATTTCATAAATTGTCCATAAACACCAGTGAATAAATATTTAAAAAAATTGAGGATTAATACAGAAACCAAGGAAAGGCAAACATATTGGTGAATAAATTAAAAAGTGAATAAAAGTGAATAAAAATGTGAATAAAAAAATCACTTTGATCCATCACTTTTATATCACACAACTGCAACCAAGCCTCGTAATCGTCTAGGCGCCATATTGTGACTCACAAGTTTAATGCAACGCAAGAGGAGAAACCAGACCTCGATCTGATGCTCATAGCTATCACATGACAACAATAAAAATAAAATAAAATAAAAATGAAGAAACCACAAGTATATATGGCCATGTATTATGATTAGGGTTGAGCGAACCCAAACTGTAAAGTTCGGGTCCGTACCGGACTTTTGGGTGTTCGGGTCCCGGACCCGAACCCGAACAATTGACTGTATGTTCGCGGCTAGATGAATTGTCGGCTCCCATCGTCCTTAATACAGAGAACAGTCTTTGAAGTCATTTATTTTTAAAAAGTTAGTCATAAAAAGTGTTTGGGGACCCGGGTCCTGCCCCAGTGGACATGTATCAATGCAAAAAAAACTTTTAAAAACGGACGTTTTTTCGGGAGCAGTGATTTTAATAATGCTTAAAGTGAAACAATAAAAGTGTAATATTCCTTTAAATTTCGTACCTGGGGGTGTCTATAGTATGCATGTGAAGTGGCGCATGTTTCCAGTGCTTAGAACTGTCTCTGCAAAAAGTGTCATTTTTGCCGGAAAAAAAGCTATTTAAAATCACTCGCGGCTATATGAATTGTCGGCTCCCGTAACACAGAGAACAGTCATTCATTGAAAGCCATTCATAAAAAAAAGTCATTGATAAAAAATAAAAAAAACAACAAAAAAACAGCGTGGGGGTCCCCCCAAATTCAATAACCAGGCCCTTCAGGTCTGGGATGGATATTAAGGGGGACCCCAGACAAAAAAAAAATGGCGTAGGGTCCCCCTCAAAATCCATACCAGACCCTTGAGGTCTGGGATGGATTTTAAGGGGAAACCCAGCCAAAAAAAATGGCGTGGGTTCCCCCTCAAAATCCATACCAGACCCTTATCCGAGCATGCAACCTGGCAGGCCGCAGGAAAAGAGGGGGGGACGAGAGCGGCCCCCCCTCCCACCTGAACCGTACCAGGCCACATGCCCTCAACATTGGGAGGGTGCTATGGGGGTCTGAGACCCCCAAAGCACCTTGTCCCCATGTTGATGAGGACAAGGGCCTCGTCCCCACAACCGTGCCCGGTGGTTGTGGGGGTCTACGGGCGGGGGGCTTATCGGAATCTGGAAGCCCCCTTTAACAAGGGGACCCCCAGATCCCGCCCCCCCCTGTGTGAAATGGTAAGGGGTACCCCTACCATTTCACCAAAAAAGTGTCAAAAATGGTAAAAATTACAGGAGACGGTCTTTGACAATTCCTTTATTAAAATCTTCTTTCTTCTGGTCTTCCTTTCTTCATCCTTCGGTTTCTTCATATTCTCCTGCCAGCATCTTCTTCTTCCATCTTCTTCTTCCTCTGATCCGCTTCTTCTTGGTCTTCTCGTCCAGCATCGGTGTCTCTTCTGGGCCGCTCCGCGCAATGGGAGGCTCCCGCTGTGTGAGGCTTCTCTCCGGTATCTTCTTCCACGGCGTCGGTCTCTGAGGCTTCTCTCCGGTATCTTGTTCCAGGGCATCAGTCTCTTTTTGGGCCACTCCTCGCAATGGGAGGCTCCCGGTGTGTGAGGCTTCGCTTCGGCTGACAGGTCTTTTATAACGGAGGGCGGGGCCACCTGGTAACCCCCGCCCCCCTCTGACGCATTGGGGACCTCATGGGGACTTCCCTATGGCTTTCCCCATGAAGAAAGGAAGACCAGAAGAAAGAAGATTTTAATAAAGGAATTGTCAAAGACCGTCTCCTGTAATTTTTACCATTTTTGACACTTTTTTTGTGAAATGGTAGGGGTACCCTTACCATTTCACACAGGGGGGGGGCGGGATCTGGGGGTCCCCTTGTTAAAGGGGGCTTCCAGATTCCGATAAGCCCCCCGCCCACAGACCCCCACAACCACCGGGCACGGTTGTGGGGACGAGGCCCTTGTCCTCATCAACATGGGGACAAGGTGCTTTGGGGGTCTCAGACCCCCAAAACATCCTCCCAATGTTGAGGGCATGTGGCCGGGTACGGTTCAGGTGGGAGGGGGGCCGCTCTCGTCCCCCCCTCTTTTCCTGCGGCCTGCCAGGTTGCGTGCTCGGATAAGGGTCTGGTATGGATTTTGAGGGGGACCCCACGCCATTTTTTTTGGCTGGGTTTCCCCTTAAAATCCATCCCAGACCTCAAGGGTCTGGTATGGATTTTGAGGGGGACCCTACGCCATTTTTTTTTTGTCGGGGGTCCCCCTTAATATCCATCCCAGACCTGAAGGGCCTGGTTATTGAATTTGGGGGGACCCCCACGCTTTTTTTTTGTTGTTTTTTTTATTTTTTATCAATGACTTTTTTTTATGAATGGCTTTCAATGAATGACTGTTCTCTGTGTTACGGGAGCCGACAATTCATATAGCCGCGAGTGATTTTAAATAGCTTTTTTTCCGGCAAAAATGACCCTTTTTGCAGAGACAGTTCTAAGCACTGGAAACATGCGCCCCTTCACATGCATACTATAGACACCCCCCAGGTACGAAATTTAAAGGAATATTACACTTTTATTGTTTCACTTTAAGCATTATTAAAATCACTGCTCCCAAAAAAACGGCCGTTTTTAAAAGGTTTTTTTGCATTGATACATGTCCCCTGGGGCAGGAACTGGGTCCCCAAACACTTTTTATGACTAACTTTTTAAAAATAAATGACTTCAATGACTGTTCTCTGTATTAAGGGGGACGGGAGCCGACACTTTATTATAGCCGTTCGGGTCCCCATTGACTTCAATGGGGTTCGGTGTTCGGGGTCAAGTTCGGGTCAAGTTCGGTCCCGAACCCGAACTTTTTTCTGAAGTTCGGCCGAACCTGCCGAACCCGAACATCCAGGTGTCCGCTCAACTCTAATTATGATGCGATATGATCACATACACATCTATAGTGCATTATTAAGTAAAGTATTTAGAATTTACTTCAAAAAGGAATCTTTTACAAAAATGTAATAAAAGGTAAAAAAAATCCAGATTTGTAATTCAAATGCTAACAAGCATCACATCGAGATCACGTCTTCAAAGGATGCATGACTATAATATAATCAACAGATCCCAAATGAAATATCATTAAAATAAACAGCAGCGTTCATAACAATGACATATTGATAATAGTAAAAAATAATAATTGAATAAATACTACTCAGGCATTATCAATAAAAGCATTGATCTCTATATCGACGTTCAGGCCAAAGGCCTGAGACATTTAATTTTATAAATCCAGCTCATTTCCAACTTGGAAATGGCACGCTGATTCGGCCCGCCTCTCCAAGGTAGTCTGAGCTTATCAATCCCTACCATTGAGGTCCCTTTAGGGTTCTGATTATGTATCCAGGTAGTGTCTAGAGAAGGGATGACCCTTGAAACCTCTCCTAATATTCCCTATGTGTTGGTTCAGTCTGACCTGCAGTGGGCGTACAGTACGACCCACATACTGGAGGCCACATGGGCAGGTCAGAAGATAAACGACACTGGGGGTATGCATGAATTCATGGCCAATCTAAATAACAACGATAGAGGCATTGAATTTAAGTATGTAGCCAGTCAACCCACTATCAATTTTTTAGATTTGAAAATTTGGAGTAAAGGGGATGTACTATTGAAGTCTACTCACTTTAAAACCATGGACCGTAATTCCTTTATCCCTCGGGATAGCTGTCATCATAGCTCTTGGCTAAACTCAGTTCCCAAGACCCAGTATGTACGAATGAGACATAATTGCACTCGAGTTGAGGACTTTAAAGTGCACGCTAAAGTTCTCACAGACAGACTTATAGATAAAGGTTATGACACTTCTGTTTTAACTAGTAATCTTACAGAAGTAGGAATGTTAGACCATGACCTCCTTCTGGCAGATAAACCTGCGGGAGTCGGACATGAGACTAACAATTTTGTATGCCCCTTAATTATGGGCTACTCCCACCAGCATTTCTCAATAAAAAAACTTTTACGCAAACATTGGCACATTGTAAAAAATGACCATGTACTGGGCTCTATACTTCCAGAGAAGCCACGGGTGGTGTTTAGGGGGGCTCCTTTGATTAAACAGCTTGTGGCTCCTAGTGTATGTGATCCGCCCACCAATAAGCCAATGTTTTTTCAAAACTTAGTGGGATATTACAGATGCAATAACTGTGTTGTCTGTTCTGTTAATGCTATTAGGGATAGGAAAATTACCCAATTTACTTCTCTGAGTACCAATCATGTTTTTTTCTATTAGATCTTTTATTACCTGCTCTACCCCGGTGTCGTTTATCTTCTGACCTGCCCATGTGGGCTCCAGTATGTGGGCCATACTGTACACCCACTGCAGGTTAGACTGAACAAATACATAGGGAATATTAGGAGAGGTTTCAAGGGTCATCCCGTCTCTAGACACTACCTAGAGGTACATAATCAGAACCCTAATGCCACGTACACACGATCGGACTTTTCAGCCAGGTTATCCGCCAAGTCTGCTGCAAAATCCGCCGGACTTTCCAGCGGAGGACTGCTGGACTTTCCGAACGTGTGGACTTGCCCACACACGCCCGGACTTTTCCAGCGGACAATCCGCTGGAGTCTTGGTGGAAGTCCGCAGGACTTTTGAAATGAACGGACTTGCCGACAGAAGTAGTAAAGTCCGTTCATTTTTAACGTGACTCAAGGTAGACGGGACTAGCGAAGGAAGTGAATGCCGCCACCTCGATCGGCGACATTGACACCTCGCAAGCCCCGTCACCTGGTATGGATTTAAAGGGGAATCCCTACGCCGAAAAAACGGCGTGGGGGTCCCCCCAAATCCATCTCAGACCCTTATTCGAGCACGCAGCCCGGCCGGGCAGGAAAGGGGGTGGGGACGAGCGAGCGCCCCCCTCCTGAGCTGTACCAGGCTGCATGCCCTCAACATGGGGGGTGCCTTGGGGAAAGCGGGGCCCTGCGGCCCCCCCACCCCAAAGCACCTTGTCCCCATGTTGATGAGGACAAGGGCCTCTTCCCGTCAACCCTGGCCTTTGGTTGTCGGGGTCTGCGGGCAGGGGGCTTATCGGAATCCGAGAGACCCCTTTAATAAGGGGGCCCCCAGATACCGGCCCCCCACCCTATGTAAATGAGTATGGGGTACGGTGTACCCCTACCCATTCACCTAAGGGAAAAAAGTGTAAATAAAGAACAACACAATTTTTTAAAATACTTTATTGCACAGCTCAGGGGGTCTTCTTTTGTCTTGGGGGGTCTTCTCGCCGCTATCTTCTGCTAGCTCTTTTACTAGCGGAGGAGCCCGGCTTTCTCCTTCGCCGCCGTCTGGGGGTCTTCTTCCGACTTCGGGGGTCTTGTCCCGCTCTTCTGTTCTTCTTGCCTGGCCTCCGCTTACTTCTTCCAGCTCTTTTACTAGCGGTGGCCCGGGCTTCTGTAGCCGTCGCTGTAGCCTTCTGCTTCTTCTTCTTCTTCTTTCTTCATCCGATGTTGACTCAACGCTGTCTCCTCTTCTAATGGCTCACACGTGTTGCGCTGCCAGTTATATAGGGACTGTTTACACCCAACTGCCATCTGATCCAATCCAACAGACGAATGGGGAACAGATCCTCATCCATCTATTTTGGTAAATAGGATCGGATCAGATGTCGGCGTGTGTCCGTTGACACCCGCAGCTCCATAGTGGAGACTCTAGGGTCCAATCGGGTCTGCCTGAAAAACTGACAGGCGGACCCGATCAGTCCACCTGCATAAAAGGACCCTCAGGCCTCATTCACACAAGGTGGATACGCTCAGCGGAGTCCGCCAGCTCAGCAGGAGATCTCTCCGTTGATCTCTGCTGAGCCGGCGGATGACATGTCCGTTTCTGCTCACTGAGTGGAGAGGGGCCTGTCAGTGCGCCGCTGATTCCTATGGAGGGATTGGACAAAAACGGACAGCATGTCGGTTTTCATCAGATCTCATCCAATCCGCCATGATGGATGTGAACTTATCGCCATACGTCTAATTTTAGCGGATCGGATGTCAGCGGACATGGTCACCGCTGACATCCGTCACTCCATAGACCTGCATGGAGCGTCCGTTCAGGTCCGCCTAAAAAAACAGACAGCCGGACCTGAATGGTCCATCCGTGTGAAAGGGGCCTTAGATTCACCATCAACTCTGTAGAAAAAAGGGCTTGATTTTAATACTTTGATCATTAACCACTTAAGCCCCGGACCAATTGTCAGCTTAAGAAACAGAGGTCTTTTTTCAATTTCGCACTGCACTGCTTTAACTGGTAATTGCGCGGTCATGCAATTTTGTAACCAAACTAAATTTGCGTCCTTTTCTTCCCACAAATAGAGCTTTCTTTTGATGGTATTTGATTGCCTCTGCGATTTTTATTTTTTGCGATATAAACGGAAAAAGACCGAAAATTTTGAAAAAAAAAGATATTTTCTACTTTTTGTTATAAAAAAAATCTAATAAACTCAATTTTAGTCAAACATTTGGGCCAAAATGTATTCAGCCACATGTCTTTAGTAAAAAAAATGCCAAAAAGCGTAAATTTATTGGTTTGCGCAAAAGTTATAGCGTCTACAAACTAGAGTACATTTTCTGGAATTTACACCGCTTTTAATTTATGACTGCCTATCTCATTTCTTGAGGTGCTAAAATGGCAGGGAAGTACAAAACCCCCTCAAATGACCCCATTTTGGAAAGTAGACACCCCAAGCTATTTGCTGAGAGGCATGTTGAGCCCATTGAATATTTTTTTTTTTTTAGTCCCAAGTGATTGAATAAAGACAAAAAAAAAAAATTTTTTTTTTTTTTTTCAAAAAAGTTGTCACTAAATGATATATTGCTCACACATGCCATGGTTATATGTGGAATTGCACCCCAAAATACATGGCACCGCCTTCAGGATTTCTAAGGGTGCAAATTTTTGATTTCACTCCTCACTACCTATCACAGTTTCAAAGGCCATAAAATGCCAAAATAGCACAAAACCCCCCCAAATGACCCCATTTTGGAAAGTAGACACTCCAACCTATTTTTTGAGAGGCATGGTGAGTATTTTACAGCTCTCATTTGTTTTTGAAAATGAAGAAAGTAAAAAAAAACATTTTTTTTTTTTTTTTTCAATTTTCAAAACTTTGTGACAAAAAGCGAGATCTGCAAAATACTCACCATACCTCTCAGCAAATAGCTTGGGGTGTCTACTTTCCAAAATGGGGTCATTTGGGGGGGGGGGGGGGGTTTGTACCATCTGGGCATTCCATGGCCTCCGAAACTGTGATTGGCAGTGAGGAGTGAAATAAAAAAATTACACCCTTAGAAAGTCTGAAGGCGGTGCTTGGTTTTTGGGGTCCCGTACGCAGCTAGGCTCCCAAAAAGTCCCACACATGTGGTATCCCCGTACTCAGGAGAAGCAACAGAATGTATTTTGGGGTGTATTTCCACATATACCCATGACATGTTTGAGCAATATATCATTTAGTGACAACTTTTTGTAAAAAAAAAATATATATATATTTTTTTTTCATTATTCAATCTCTTTGGGACAAAAAAAAAAAAAATTTAATGGGCTCAACATTGCTCTCAGCAAATAGCTTGGGGTGTCTACTTTCCAAAATGGGGTCATTTGGGGGGGGGGGGGGTTGAACTGTCCTGGCATTTTATGCACAACATTTAGAAGCTTATGTCACACATCACCCACTCTTCTAACAACTTGAAGACAAAGCCCTTTCTGACACTTTTTGTTTACATGAAAAAACATTTTTTTTTTGCAAGAAAATTACGTTGAACCCCCAAACACTATATTTATTGTTAACGCAAAGGCCCTACAGATTAAAATGGTGGGTGTTGCATTTTTTTTTGTCCACACAGTATTTGCGCAGCGATTTTTCAAACGCATTTTTTGTGGAAAAAATACACTTTTTTTTATTTTAATGCACTAAAACACACTATATTGCAAAAATTTTTGATGAAATAAAAAATATGATCTTAGGCCGAGAACATGGATACCAAACACGACATGCTTTAAAATTGCGCACAAACACCCAGTGGAGACAAACTACATACATTTTTAAAAGCCTTTAAAAGCTTTTACAGGTTACCACATTAGATTCACGGAGGAGGTCTACTGCTAAAATTACTGCCCTCGATCTGACCTTCGCGGTGATACCTCACATGCATGGTGCAATTGCTGTTTACATATGACGCCAGACCAACGCTTGTGTTCGCCTTTGCGCAAGAGAAGGGGGGGCAGGGGTGCTTTTTTTTTTTTTTTTTAGTTTTCTTTTAATTTATTTAGCTTTTTTATTTTATTTTTAAACTGTTCCTTACATTTTTTTCTTTGTTATCATTTTTATTGTTATCTTAGGGAATGTAAATATCCCCTATGATAGCAATAGGCAGTGACAGGTACTCTTTTTTTGAAAAAAATGGGGTCTATTAGACCCTAGATCTTTCCTCTGCCCTCAAAGCATCTGACCACACCAAGATCAGTGTGATAAAACGCTTTCCCAATTTCCCAATGGCGCGGTTTATATCCGGGAGGGGGGACATTCCATCCCACTGCTTGTAAAAGCAGTCTAGAGGCTAATTACCTGCTAGAATTGCTTTTAAATGAAAGCTGATCACTGGCTGAAAAGAATGATACCAAGATGATACCTAAACCTGCAGGCATCATTCTGGTATAACCATTCAAAGTCCAGCAACATACTGGACATATATTGTAATCGTTTTTTTTCATGCAGCCTCTTGGCTGAACGAAAAAAAGAGATTGATTGGTGGGTATGCCCACCATTAGAATACCTCCCTTCATCCACCCACTTCTAATGATGGGCATACATGCACCATTTATATATGCCGAAGCATGGGGGCATCCTCCCGCAAAAGTTATGCCATGTACACACGGTCGGACTTTTCCACGGGGCAAGCCTCTGTCGGAATTTCGACCGTATGTACGCGGCATTAGGAGCCAATCGCTCCTCCGCCCCTGCTGCCCCCATGCTTCGGCATATATGCTCTTTTTTTTAACTGTGGTGGTGAAATCACCTCCTACAGCGTTGGAGTCGCGGCTTTATGTATCGTGGGAGCAACCGCTGTTGCTGTCAAGATAAATAAATCCGCGCTGCAACTGAATGGCGCACCTGAAAACAAAAAAATGGTTAACAATAAAACACAGTAAACAAAATTACATACCTGAAAAGCAAGCATGATAAAACATAATAAAACATTGCAGAATAGAATGGAGTAAAAAAAGAGCAACAATAGAGATAGAATAGAGAGAGAGAGAAGAAATAAAACGACAACTATTTTTGTTTTTTTTATTTTATATATTTTTTTGAGATTCACAGGTAAAAAAGCTCCTGACTGTTAGCGACTGAATCAAAACGCTACCACAAAAAAAATGTTAGCGATCTCAGGGATCAGGCCTGACTCTGCGAACGCTGCAGTTATGTGTGCTTAGTGTTTTGTAAGTGACAGTGATCGATCGATACTGCACTTGGGTGGGCTGGGCTGGGCGGAGGGGGGAAAACGCAGGTGCTAGCAGGTATCTGGGCTGAAGCCGCTAACAATGCGTTTTTTTGGAACCCTAAACTGCTGGGACGCTAGTATAGATCTGATCAGATCAGATATTGATCTGTTCAGATACTGTACCACTAAGGGAGGTGTATGCTTTGCGCGTGGATGTTTGCGGTACTGGCACTAACCTGGGGCGACGCAGACCTTATTTGACCCTAAAACCTAATTGATTTCAACCGCTGGGCGATCAGGGGGTTAAACCATTATTGGGTAATAAATGGCGGGTGCCCTAACAGTATAAAAAACAAACGAACTAACCAGCGTCACCCATAACAGTTATACGGTGATCACTGGTGAAAGGGTTAACTAGGGGCAATCAGGGGGTTAAAACCTTTATTAGGTTATATATGGGGGTACCTGATGCTATATAAAAACCTGACGGGGAACCTAAATAACTAAATAACTAACTGGCTAACCAGCGTCACCAGTGACACTTATACGGTGATCACTGGTGAAAGGGTTAACTTTAGGGGCAATCAGGGGGTTAAAACCTTTATTTAGGTTGTAATATGGGGGTACCTAACCTATAAACCTATTTATGAACCTATATAAACCTGGCGGTTAACCTAAAAAAAAAACTGGCTACCTAGCGGCACCAGTGACACTAATGCAGCGATCAGAAAAACGATCGCTTAGTGACACTGGCAAAAAGGGGGTGAAAGGGTTAACTAGGGGCAATCAAGGGGGTTAAAACCTTGATTAGGTAATATATGGGGGTACCTGACGCTATATAAAAACCTGACGGGGAACCTAAATAACTAAATAACTAACTGGCTAACCAGCGTCACCAGTGACACTTATACGGTGATCACTGGTGAAAGGGTTAACTCTAGGGGCAATCAGGGGGTTAAAACCTTTTTTTTAGGTTGTAATATGGGTGTACCTGACCTATAAACCTATTTATGAACCTTTATAAACCTAGCGGTTAACCCCCAAAAAAAACTGGCTACCTAGCGGCACCAGTGACACTAATGCAGCGATCAGAAAAACGATCGCTTAGTGACACTGGCAAAAGGGGGTGAAAGGTTAACTAGGGGCAATCAAGGGGTTAAACCTTTATTAGAGGGGGGGTAGGGGGCTACCTTGGACCTAAAACTAACTGCCCTGACAGTTATTACAGTCACACTGACACTAAATGCAGTGATCAGTAAATAAATGATCACTGCAATTAGTGACACTGTGACTGGGGGGCAGGGGGTGATCTGGGGGTGACAGGGGGGTTAATTGTGTGCCTATGTGTCCTGGTGTCAGTGTACTGTTGGTGCACTAACCTGTTTTTCTTCTCTCCTCGGCGTTCTGGTCAGAAAGACCGACACGCCGAGCGTGACATCACTTCCGCCTGCCTGTATTTACAATACAGAGGCAGGGGAAGCTTTTCATTCGCCAGGAGCGATCGCAAGGGGGTGGCCAGAAACCACTGGCGGTCCCCTCATCCCGGGTCGCTCCTGAAGCGATGCCGACCGTCCCCACCGGCGGATTGGACCAACCAGCCGCCAGAAGAATGTCACGTACAGGTACGGGATTTTGCCTGTACATGCCATTCTGCACACGTATATCTACAAGGGGCAGTCGGCAAGTGGTTAAAGGTTTACCTGTGTAAGCTGTGTACTTCATTGTTTTTCGCTCAGATCCAGTGCATTCCCATGTACGTGGTCTAATCAGGGACAGCTGCAGAAGACTTTGCTTCAAGGCAAGTGGTATTAAACCCAAAACCAAAAAAGTATTATATTGCAGCTTATCAATCATTAGATGCAGTGGCTGAATTTGTTTTCTTTTCCTAGGCTTTTTCCCCTCTGTTTTGACCTGGTGATCTGGCCAGTAACACACCTCCTCTATAAAGCCTCATACACACGATCGGACTTTGTACAAACTTTCCCGTGGATTTTTGTACAAAGGGCATCGGCCATGGAACTTGTATTGCATACTCACGGCAGGACTTTTTCAGCCAACTTTCACCAAATCACGTGTTTTTTCTGCTCTTAACTGCCACCTTTGGTCAACTTCTGTATTGTTGTCTGATCTTTTGCATTGGTTCTGAGCATCCGTGTTTGTACTTTGTACAAAAGTCCTATGGTTTTCTGTACACACGATCAGACTTTTCTCCATCTGACTTTTGTTGCCGAAAAGTTTGTCTGTTTACATTGCAAACTTTTGTCCGATGAAACCCGAAAAAGTTTGTCCGATGGAGCGTACACAAGGTCGGATGTTGCCTTAAAACAGCTAATTTGCATGTTTGTTGTCAAAAAGTCAAATCGTGTGCATGGGCCTTAAGATGTACTAGCATCAAACCAGGTGAGTGGACACCCAGAGAGGAGCTTTGGTGGTGGGCAGTGGGCACAGAAATGCTGTTTTCATTAGGGATAAAGTGTGAATTCCTTATGCACATAAAATAAATTTGTTTCCCTTTCAGGATTGTTGCCACATGAAGATTGGATGGTTATTATTGTTTGGACAATTTTCAAATTTTTCCATTGGGATATACATTACAAGAATTATATCTGCTATATTATACTGATTCACATGGTTTATTTGCTTTCTGATGTTTTTGTTATATTGCACATTTTTTGCACAGATTAAGTTTTTAAGATACATATTGCTTTTGTTTTGATTGTATTATTTAGGGAGAGGACTTTTAATTACAGAGTGCTTCACTTATCATTCTAGTAATACTTTATAGGCACTTACAGCATTTTTTTTTATCCTTTTAAGATGAAGGTTTTACATAACTAGATAAAAGCTGATCATTGTAAGCACCCCTGCTAGTGTTAAATGGTTTGTCTCATCTCTGTAACTGATACATTCTGCTGGAGAGCGTGTTCTTTTTAAAAAAACAGACATACTGGCCAGATCACCAGGTGAAAATCGAACAATAAGAAAGCCTAAAAAAGAAAATAAATGCAGCCATCACATCTAAGAATGATGTCAATCATCAATCACCATTTGCTTCCCTTCTCTTTTTTTTTTTTTCTTTTTACGCTGCTGGTGGTCTTGTTTTTATTTGGCATGTAGCGTGGACAGTGTTACTTTTTTATTTGTTATCGGTATGTACAGGAAAGTGGATTGTTTTTTTTTTGTGAGTGCCACACCAGAGAATATAAGGAACACCATTCAGCCAGTTGCTGACCACCAATGGGGAATTATTGCTTAATCCAGCCACTGCTGGGGAAACGGATTATTGTTCCAGCCAACCTCTAACTATAAAGCCCCATACACACGGTCGGATTTTCGCATGGATTCTGTCCGATCGGACAATGTTGTTGAAAAATCAGACCGTGTGTATGCACCATCGGACAGTGTACGTCGGATTGTCCGACGGACAAAGTCCTATCTCCTGCTGGATAGATTTTCCGACAACACGGTCCGATCACACCAAATCCGATCGTGTGTACAGTTGTCCGACGGACAAAGTGCTACGCATGCTCAGATCACATTACAAGACCAAAGCTATTGGCTACTAGCCTCTACGTAGTCCCGTCGTAGGCAACAAACGTCACCACGTTCAGAATGATCGGATTTTCCGACAACTTTGTCCGACCGTGTGTACGCAAAACCAACATCGGACAAAGTACGACGGACATGATCCGACGGACCTGGTCCTCGGATAATCCGAGCGTGTGTATGGGGCTTTAGAGTCCTTTCACACTGGGGTGATGGGGGCGGTAGCGGTAAAGCTATTCAGCGGGGCACTTTTAACCTCCTAGAAGGGGTTAAAAAGGGTTAAAAGCACCCGTGTAGTGTCCCTCCTGAAGCGATTTGCAGGCGTTTCGGCAGCGTTGCCCATGCATTCTGTTGGGCAGGGGTGGTGGAGGAGCAGTGTACACACCGCTTGCAAACCACCCCAAAGATGCTGCTTGTAGGACTTTTTCTAACGTCCTACAAGTGCACCACCTCAGTGTGAAAGCACCTTGGCTTTCACATTGGGACTGCAGGGGAGGCGTTTTTCAGGCACTATTTTTAACCCAAAAGCACTTGAAAAATGCCCCAGTGTGAAACCAGTCTTATTGCTGGAGGAGGTATTGTTTTAGTCAGTCACTGATCACCAATCCTTGAGGATGGTTGGAGTGTGGTATGGCTTTCTCTTGCTGTGTGTTCGGGAGCCTAACTTATGATCTTATACACAGGTCCACTGTGTTCAGTAAATGGTCCATGTTGCAGCTTACTTGCAGTTAAAGGCTCGGTTCACATATATCTGAATTTGGTGCATTTTAAACCGCATCCGCTTCACATGATGCAACATAGTTTTCCATTGAAGCTGTTCACATATCTGCAATGCATTAGCAGTGCAAAATTAAAAAGAGTGCTGTGCATTTCCTGAGCACAGCACAGTTCAGATGTGAATTTAAGACTCATTGCCTTCTATAGGAATGCTTCTGAATCGCACTCCATCTGCTTTGAACACAAATTGAGAAAAAAAACAGCGTGGGGGTCCTCTCCAATACATACCAGGCCCTTAGGGTCTGGTATGAATTTTAAGGGGAACCCCATGCCAAAATCTAACAGAAAAATGGAACACCCCCCCCCCCCTCCCCAAATCAATACCAGACCCTTAGGCCTGGTATAGATTTGGAGGCGAGCCTCACAGCAATTTTTTATTTAATGGTGTGGGGGTCCTCCCAAAATCTATACGAGACCCTTGTCTGAGCATGCAGCCTGGCAAGCGAGCAGCCATCCTCCTAAACCATACCACGCCACATGCCTTCAAAATGGGGAGGGTAACTTGTTAATGGGGACAAGGGCCTCTTCCCCACAACCACTGGCCAGGATTGTGGAGAAGAGGCCCTTGTCCCCATCAACAAGGGTCTCTTCCCTACAACCCTGGTGGGTGATTGTGGGGGTCTGCGGGTAGGGGGCTTATCAGAATCGGGAAGCCCCCTTTAACAAGAGGGCCCCCAGATCCCACCCTCTGAATGTAAATTAGTAGAGGTCTCATTCACCACAAAAAGTGTTGAAAATAAATAAAAACACAGAAACAGTTTTTGACCTTATAAAAAAAAAAAAAAAACAATGTTCCCTGAAGTAAGTCTAGCGTCAATCACGATAAATGCCGCCCAATGCTGTTTTCTATTGTCTGACAGCTCTGCCACCTCCTGCTGCTAAATAAACAAAGGGGCAGGGCCACCTGGTGACATCACTGGGTGGCCCCGCCCCCTAGCTGTCAGCCAGCGGGAGCCAGTGTCGGATTCAGACCTGTTTTTTTTTTTTGGGTCAGAGTCGTTTATGGTAATTGACACTGGATTTTCTTCGGGGGGACATTGTTTTTTTTCACATTTTATTGCCGGAAAGTCTTTGGTTTACATTCATCGGTTACAGCCATCGGTTGTTAAGGACGTGTCGGCCAGCATGTCGGCATGCGCCTTAACAACCAGCTATTGTTAAGGATGATTAATTTGCACCAGAACCGTATCTACAGCGCAGCTGAACTGTTAAACAGCTACTTTGGAAATTCGCAGTGAGAATGAACCTGAAATTCCTACTGTACATGTGTGAACCAGACCTAAATGCGAAGTGTGGGATTTTTTATTCAAATTTTATTTTTTTGATATTTTTATTTAATTCAATATCAATCTTATTCACCTAAGTGGATGCTGCATCTGTCTCCTGCCACCTCTAAGACCAAGAACTGAACGATCAAAAGCCACTGACCACTCAGTTCTCAGTCTTAAGGGAGGAGAGAGCCAGTGACTGCCAATCACCGCTCTGTTCTCTGCCCCTCTAGCTCTCACTGGAGCGTGAGGTTGTAGAGGGGGCAGGGGAGGCTGGCTAAGGCTCTCAACATAGTGCCAGCTGCTGCTCAGGCAGCTGGGTGGATCCTGACATTAAAGATCCCTCTAGAGCCTGGACTGGCAGAGTGACATCAGCCAACAGCAGACTTTAGCTCGCTGCTGGCTGAATCTGGATCAAAGGATTGCAGAGCTAAGTGCACTACTGTGACCCACAAGAGATGTAGGGCCAAAAGAGCATTAGAGAAATAAAATAACTCATATTGCCTCATAAGCCTTGTACACACGATCGGACTTTCTGATGGGAAATGTTCGATGTCAGACTGTTGGCGGTAAATCCGACCGTGTGTATGCTCCATCGGACAATAGTTGTAGGACTTTCCACCAACAAATGTTGGCTAGCATGTTTTCAAATTTTCCGTGGACAAATGTGTGTTGTCGGATTTTCCGAGAGTGTGTACACAAGTTCGTCGGAGAAAAGTCCAAAGTACAAACACGCATGCTCGGAAGCAAGGACGAGACGGAAGCGGTCGTGATGCGTGATGCGGCAAATTATGAAATCTCTCAATGCAGCCCATTCTTTTCTTCTTTATAATGGTATAATAATGAAGTTGCTTTGCTGGTGATATTCAAAGAGTTCTGACAAACTTATTTAAAATTTTTTTTTTCAAGTGATCTCCAGAATAATAATTATTATTATAATTTGTTTTTTTTTTTTTGTGTCAAGTTAAGACAACACCATTATTATCTTGTATTTTTAAAGCTCAAAGATACAACTATGTTGGTGTCCCTTGTTAATTTGACATTGTATTTTTTAAATGTACATGCCTACTCACAAACAAACTGTCCTTTTTTAAGTAAAACACATAGCCAAGTATTTGGCAAAAACTACATTTTTTATTCAATAGGGAGCACAAGGTCATATAAAAATCAAGAGGAAGGCAACGATGGAAAAACAGTTTGGAATTGGTGAAGCGTTTGTACCGCAGGGCAGGCATCAATTATTTGAATTTCAAAATTGGTAACCTGAGGAGTCCATTTAATAGGGAGCACAATACGGTCCTGGACTCTGAGAGATTGGGAGCAGCAGCAGATGACATATATGTCCCGAGGCTGTGGTCTTCCAACAGCCTGCGTTTTTTGTCAGACCAGACTGAACTCAGGTCATCACTATCAACACTTCCTTCCACACAAATTAAAGAAGTTAAATCAAAAAATTATTCTCTGCACCAAAAAAAAAAGATAAACTCAAATTAAACAAAAAGAAAATTATAAACGATACTGCTAATAATCCCCAGCCCAGCGCCCTTGTTGGGGGTGTTGTGGCTGCATTGGCCACGGTCCGCCATGCTGGTGTGGTGGGTGGGGTGGCTGTGGTGTTGGTGGAGGTGGTGGAGGAGTATGGTCGATATGTGCGTCTTTGTGGTGATTTGGCCCCTCCTTCCCTTGTTGAGGAGCTGAAGCATGATCTCTTTGCACATTATGCGCTGGTCCTCCTCCATCTCTTTTAATTTGTTGCCCATCATGCATCCAAAAGCCTCCTGGGCATCAGGGGCCATGCTAATAGCACTTGTAGCATGCCTGAGGAATGCAGCCGAGGCCTCATCCAGGTTTCTCAACTTCCTGGCACTTTTAATTGGAGGGCGGAGGGGAGGAACCTGGGATTCAGTCTGACTGCTCGGCACGGCCTCCTCTTGGCTGAGACTTTCCTGTGTATGAAAATGGGACTTTTTTTTTGTTTTTGGTCATCAATTTTTTCATTCTTGTCCCAATCATTTTTGGCCACTACTGTCTATTGATATGTAAACCACTTTGTTAAAGCAGAAATTTGGGATCAATAATGTCTAGTTAATGTCATTCAATGTTTGCCAACAAATATGTTCAAAAATGCTATACATGGGTCAAGCTGGACTCCTCCACATCTTCTTCCTGTGTCGAAGGACATGGGTGGACCTCCTGGACCTTCTAGCGCTCCCTATTGTATGTACTCCGAAGGCTACCAATTTTGGCCTTCAAATAATTGATGTCTGCCATGTGATACACAGGCTTCACCAATTCCAACAATTTCTCCATCGCTGCCTTCTTCTTGATTTTGTTGGAATAATCCCTAATTTTAACTTGCCATAGACATGTCAGCTCCCGGTATTGCTGGATAAATTTGGTTAAAAAATCAGGGGCTGTAAATTTATCCACCATTTTACCTGCAAGACACAACACAAGACAAACCCTAATGTCAGGCTAAACTCTCATGATCTGGTCCCAATATAGGCCTCAATCTATAAGCAGTATAGACCACTAACCACCGATGCCCCAATTTCTAATTGTACCTTTGTTTTAACGTTCCTTTGTGCGATAACGATCTTACGTCCTCCACTCACAGATTGTTCCTATGGCCCTTACAGCGACCGTGCGTTATGCTTTAAATACACTGTGCATGCGTCAAACTCCGCCCATGTCCTTCTTTCTAGTGTATTCCCCGCCTCTTCTCTTTCAGGACAGTCGGAGAGCAAATGGCGGAGAGACAGCATGTGTGTGCTGATAGCAGCAATGACGAAAGCCCGGAGCAAGCCAGTTCCAGATCCAGGAGGAGATATAAGGCCTCAAATATGTCTTTTGAAGACATGGTGGAGATGGTGGACATCTTATTGAGGACAGACTATGATGGGAATCATGGACCATACAGAAACTCAAATGCCAGAAAGGCCAAGATCATGGCTACAGTTAGGAGAAGTCTGCACAAAAGTTTTTGGGTACGACAATCCAAGGATCAGTTGAGAAAACGCTGGTCAGACCTTAAATTGAGAGAGGAAGATCAACATAGAAAGATCAGGAAAGTGCTGCAAAAAGTAAGTATTTGTCGTGTGTTCCTATTATTATTATTACTTTCGTGCTGGTCCATGTTCTTTACTGGTGTAAAATGCCAAGTTTTATGTTCGTGGACACAGGATTAGTTTGCGGGACATTAAACATTGTTCGTTCGACCAATAATACTTCGTTTTTGGGAGATGCAGGTTAAATACATTTGTTCGGGCCTATTTTGATTAAAATAAGTTCATTAGATTGTTGTCTAGATGTGTTTGAAACTATAATGAAATGTCAACTTTATTCAGTGTCCATAGAGGACACTCAGCAGCTGTTTACGCATCTGGACGCAGAAGCACTAGTGTGGGACACCATAACACCCTTGTTCCGGGGTCCCATGCAGGTGCTCCAGTGGATACTAGGGGTCTCTCCATGTGTGAAACTTGCACAAAACAGGTAAGTATTCCAGCTTTTGAAAGGGAAAAAATCATGTATTCAGCTTGGAACTCCAAAACACTTCCAAGCAATGTTTCATATTACTATTTCTAGCCTAACATATCTGTCTGCTAAGTATACCTTTTTTTGGATTCACATAGGGGAGAAAAGAAAAGCGACATGTGGGGACACCAATAACCCAGAACTTACTGAACATCCTGAAGAAATGCAACTCACCACTAGTGATGAGCCCCATGTTCGAGTCGAACATAAGTTCGACTCGAACATCGGGTGTTCGCCGAACAGAGAACAATATGCTGTGCTCGCCGCAAATTTGAAAGCTGCCAGAACACTGTTAACCACTTGCCGACCGGCGCACACAAATGTACGTCGACAGAATGGCACGTACAGGCAGGAGGGCGTATATATAAGTCCCTCCTTTCTGCCTGTCCGTGCCATCGGGAGCGCGCCGGTCGGGACCCCCGTGAGTCCGATCGCGGTCCCGTGGACTCGATCGCCGCGGGGACATCCGCGATCGTCTCACGGGACGGCTGAACGGGGAGATGCCGAGGAAAACAGCATCTCCCCGTTCTGCCTAGCAACTAGTGACGCCGATCTCTGCTCCCTGTGATTGGAGCAGAGATCAGCATTCACTAGCTGACAGCCACGCCCCCCACAGTAAGAAACACACCCCTAGGCCTACTTAACCCCTACACTGCCCTCTTGTGGTTAACCCCTAAACTGCCAGTGTCATTTTTACAGGAATCAATGCATTTAAATAGCATTAATTGCTGTAAAAATGACAATGGTCCCAAAAATGTGTCAAAAATGTCTGATGTGTCCGCCATAATGTCGCAGTCACAAAAAAAAAATCGCAGATCTCCGCCATTACTAATAAAAAAAAAATTATTAATAAAAATGCTATAAAACTATCCCCTATCTTGTAAACGCTATAACTTCTGCGCAAACCGATCAATAATCGCTTATTGCAATTTTTTTTACCAAAAATATGTAGAAGAATACGTATCGGCCTAAACTGAGGAAAAAAAATGTTTTTTAATATATTTTTTGGGGATATTTATTATAGCAAAAAGTAAAAAATAATGCATTTTTTTCAAAATTGTCGCTCTATTTTTGTTTATAGCGCAAAAAATAAAAACCGCAGGGGCGATCAAATACCACCAAAAGAAAGCTCTATTTGTGGGAAAAAAAGGACGTCAATTTTTTTTGGGAGCCACGTCGCACGACCGCGCAATTGTCAGTTAAAGCGACGCAGTGCCGAATCGCAAAAAGGGGCCTGGTCCTTTGGCTGCAAATTGGTCCGGTCTGAAAGTGGTTAAAGTCTATGGGACACTAACATGAAAAATCAAAAGTGCTAATTTTAAAGACTTATATGCAAGTTATTGTCATAAAAAGTGTTTTGGGTCCTGCCCCCAGGGGACATGTATTAATGCAAATTTAAAAAAAAAAAAAATAAATTTTTTTTTAAAAAAACAATATTTTTTTCGGGAGCAGTGATTTTTTTTTATGCTTAAAGTGAAACAATAAAAATGAAATATTCCTTTAAATATCGTGCCTGGGGGGTGTTTATAGTATACCTGTAAAGTGGCACATTTTTCCCGTGTTTAGAACAGTACCACAGCAAAATTACATTTCTAAAGGAAAAATTGTCATTTAAAACTGATCGCGGCTGTAATGTATTGTCGGGTCTCGGCAATATAGATACAAATAATTGAAAAAAGAGCATGGGATCCCCCCCTCCATTACTATGCCCTTTGGGTCTGGTATGAATAATAAGGGGAACCCTGAATCAAAATTAAAACAAAAATGGCGTAGGGGTCCCCCCCAAAATCCATATCAGACACCTCAGGTCTGGTATGGATTTTAAGGGGAACCCTGCGCCCAATTTTTTTTTAAAATGGCGTAGGGGTCCCCCCAAAATCCATACCAGACCCATATCCGAGCACGCAACCTGGCAGGCCTCAGGAAAAGAGGGGGGATGAGAGTGCAGCTCCCCCCTCCTGAACCGTACCAGGCCCTCAACATGGGGAGGGTGCCTTGGGGTAGCCCCCAAATCACCTTGTCATCCCCACAACCCTTGCCCGGTGGTTGTGGGGGTCTGCGGGTGGGGGGCTTATCGTAATCTGGAAGCCCCCTTAAAAAAGGGGACCCCCAGATCCTGGCCTCCCCCTGTGTGAATTGGTAACGGGGTACAAATGTACCCCTATCATTTCACAAAAAAGTGTCAAAATGGTAAAAAAAAAGACAAGAGACAGCTTGGGACAAGTCCTTTATTAAAAAAATAAAAATGTCTCACAAAGTAAGTCCACGCCGCCCGACGGACCGAAAAAAAATCCTCAACTGACCCGCCTCCATGGGAGGCTCCCGCCATGTAACGCTTCTTCGCTGTGACAGCTCTTATATAACCGAGGGCGGGGCCACCCGGTGACATAACCGAGTGACACCGGGCCCCTCTGATGCACGGGGGCTTCCCCATGGCATCAGAGGTTACGCCACTGGGTGTCCCCAACCCCCTCTGAAGCCACTGGGAAGCCACGGGGAAGCCCCCATGCGTCAGAGGGGGGTAGGTTGAACTTACTTTGTGTGCTATTTTTTATTTTTTATTTTTTAATAAAAGACTTGTCCCAAGCTGTCTCTTGTCTTTCTTACCATTTTGACACTTTTTTGGTGAAATGGTAGGGGTACATACCCCATTACCAATTCACACAGGGGGGAGGCCAGGATCTGGGGGTCCCCTTGTTAAAGGGGGCTTCCGGATTCCAATAAGCCCCCCGCCCGCAGACCCCCACAACCACCATGCAAGGTATGTGGGGATGAGGCCCTTGGGTGCTTTGGGGGGCTACCCCAAAGCACCCTCCCCATGTTAAGGGCATGTGGCCTGGTACGGTTCAGGGGGGTGCTCTCTCGCCCCCCCCTCTTTTCCTGTGGCCTACCAGGTTGCGTGCTTGGATAAGGACCTGGTATGGATTTTAGGGGGACTCCCACGCAACTTCTTTTTTATTTTGATTCGGGGTTCCCATTATTATTCATACCAGACCCAAAGGGCCTGGTAATGGATGTGGGGAATCCCATGCTCTTTTTTTTTTTTCAATTATCTGTATCTATATTGCCAAGACCCGACAATACATTACAGCCGCGATCAGTTTTAAATGACAATTTTTTCTTTAGAAATTTCATTTTGCGGTGGGACTGTTCTAAATACAGGAAAAATTTGCCACTTTACAGGCATATTTAAAGGAATATTTTATTTTTATTGTTTCTTTATTAAAAAAACACCATTGATACATGTCCCCTGGGGCAGGATCCAGGTCCCCAAAATTTTTAAAAAAGGCAATATTTAAAATTATTTTTATTGTTTCCCTTTAAGCATTAAAAAAATCTACTCACCACACACCCTGAAGATGTAGATGCTGATGGGCAGGAAGGATTGGGTGAAGTTGTCAAAATGGTGTCGACCACAGGTCATTGTCTGAGACCACAGCTTCAGGTAATGGATGGATGCCTGCATATTTTTAATACATGGTGTGTTTTTTTATTTTTAGGTGATGTTGATGTTGTGAAAGAAGAAAATGGATGCCTGCTAATTTTTAATACATGGTGTGTTTTTTTATTTTTAGGTAATGTTGATGTGGAAGAAGAAAATCACTTCAGCAGTGCAAGTGCACAAATCCTGATCACTGAGCTCATGGTTTGCAATTGTGATTTGGAAAACATGAAACAAAACATCCATGATGTACAAAACAGACTTAGCAACATCATAGATATTTTAGGGAAAATTTAAAAAAAAAAAACAATGTTATAGGTTATAGTTGTCATTATGTTGTACATGTTTGTACAGTTTTAAATGAATCGCAAAGCCAAGTTTTGAAGATGCACACAAATTGGGACTCAAAATTTGGATTTCACTCACGATCCCATGCCTAAAATGTGTGTCTTTCCCTACATCTATTTTGTTAAAGCCCCAAAACGCATAGTGTGTCAACCCATCACGGGATATCAATGTACGCATTTTGTGGGTGCAACCCCTTCCTCCAAATTAAAGTAGGTGAGAGGAAGGATTTGCACCCCTGAAACATGTCCATTGATCCTCCATGATGGGAGCTAGCACATGTTGACACACTGGGGCTTATTTCAAAAAGGCAAAACCACTTTGCACTACAAGTGCAATGCAAGTGCACTTGAAAGTGTACATGAAAGGAAATATGAGTTTAGTTTTCTAAAACAATTTTTAGTGTACTGCCAAATTTTGCTGTAAAGCAACTGCCCCTCTACCCACAAAGTACTCCAGATATTTTTGGCGGACTTCTCTGGCACTTTGGGTGGGCAAGTCAGCACAGCCACTTTCCAGAGCCGTCAGCACTGTTGATCCAGCTGCAGAGTCCACCTCAGTTGAAACTGAGGCCAGATAGCTGGCTGCATTCTTCCTTAAATAATTGTGAAGAATGCAGCAGCACAACACCACATGATTGAGTTTGTATTCTGCCAGGTTCATCGCTGTAAAAAAAATCCGGATCTGACTTGACATGATGCCAAATGCATTCTCCACCACTCTTCGGGCACAGTAGTTGAAAATCCTCTGCTCTGGGATCAGTTTCCTCCTGTGGAATGGCCTCATGAGATGTTCCCCAGAGCAAAGGCCTCATCCGCAACATATACAAAGTTAAGGCCATCCACATTCTCCTCAGGAGGTGGCAACCACAAGGTGCAATTTTGTAGGCGCCTATAGAATTCTGTCTGGGCTATCACTGCTCTGTCCGAGTTTCGGCCATTCTTCCCAATGTCAAGGTATAAAAATTCATAATTGGCCGACACCACCGCTAACATGACTATACTACAAAAGCCCTTATAATTGAAATAATAAGAGCCCGGGTTGGGTGGTGGGACAATCCTCACATGCTTCCCACCAATAGCACCACCACAATTGGTAAAATCCCACTGGTGGTGGAATTGGGAAACCACAGTCTGCCATTCCTGTGGGTTCTAAGGAAACTGTGGAGTCAAACAAGAAAACAAAAATTTGTACTTTTACACATAACATTGCAAGCACATTAGACACAAACATTCTTGGCCAACATAAGTATAACATTTATTGAAATGAGTATTTAAAGACAAAAATATAAGGTAAACTTATGATATTCCTCACCCCCTCTGGTGGCCCATTGTATAAATGTTATGGTGTGGGGGGGGGGGTGGGTAGATGTTTTGGACAGGTAACCCTCTCCACTTCCATGAGAGCTGAATGCATAAATAATGTGTGTTACTTTGGCAAGCACCTCCTTACATACACTATTGGCAGCCCACTGGACAGGTAAGAAGTGTCATAATCCAAAAATACGGATACACACTGTCCAAATTGAAGCACATTTTTACATTCTGAAATTACCTATCAAGATAATAGGAGACCAAAACTTTCAACAGTATCATTTGAAAGTATTCAGGAAGGCCCTTGCATTACATGCTTTGGTGAATTCATCCATAAATATGACCACAAAAGAGGTATAGTGTGTATGTGTTTGGCTTAGCATTTGGGGGGGGGGGCCCAAAAAATTGCCTCTTGCACTCTGCCTGAGTTTAAGGACAACAATAACATTTGTACACATTTTAGGGGGTGTTTAGGGTAAGCACAAAAATGTAGCTGACAAAATACATTGTTAAGTGACTAGGCTAGGTGTCTATTGGCCCAGGATAGCATGCTGGAGAGGTTAGTGAAGGCAAATATGCATGAAGGACAAAAAAGGAGCATTAAAAGCTTACAGCATGCATGAGGACAAAGAGGACAGTCACAGCATATGACAATAATGGTAATTATGGAATGAAGAAATTAATACAATACATTAGCAAACATTAAATACATAAAATGTGATATTAAAGGCTAAAACTTACCCAAATATAGTCCTTCTGCAGGACTTGTATGATGGCAGAGGTCTGTGGAATAATCATTCCCAGAGCCTGGGGAGAGATCCCAGCGGTAAACTTAAGGTCCAGGAGACTTCTCCCCGTCGCCAAGTACCGCAAGGTGGCGACGAGCCTTTGTTTGGGGGTGATGGCTTGCCGCATGCATATGTCCTGCTTACTAATATAGGGGGTCAGCAAAGCCAATAGATGGTGAAAGCAGGGGTCCATCATCCAGAGATAATTCCTGAAATCATCAGAATTATTCTCCTGGAGCTCCCGCAGGCATATGACAGAATTGGTCACGATTAACCAACCAATTCTTGGTCCAAGAACTCCTCCTCCCCTGTTCCTGGACTGGACTTGGGTCAAAGCAATAACTCCAAGCCCAACAAGCACGATCTCTCTGAAAAGAACGCCACATGGCTAGTAGACGAACGGCCATTCAGAAACTAACTGACAAGAACGCACTGAAAATCTGAAATGACCTGACAAGCACGCACTGAAAATCAGAAGCGAACCAAAAAGAAAGCACTGAAAAACAGTAACGAACTGAGAAGCATGCACTGAAATACAGAGATGAACCGACAAGCACAACCTGAAAAACAGAAACGAACTGACAAGCATGAGCTGAAAAGCTCATATCGACACTCACAAAACGTCTACGAGATTAGCAGAAGGAGCCCAAAGGGTGGCGCATGACTAGCGAACTTCCTTTTTATCAGCTCGTAGTACGTCTAGTACGTCACAACGTTCATAATCGTTGGCCAACATTTGTATGCAAGACAAATTTGAGCATACGCCCTTCGGACAAAATTGTGCGGTTTTGTTGGCGAACAATCCGATTGTGTGTACGAGGCATAAGTGTAATATATATACTGTATATCTCCATATCTTCCTCATCATCACCTCTTCTCATGCTCACCTCCAGAGCTTCTCCCATCCTCTGGAACTCCTTAACTCAATCTCTCTATCTCCTTCTCTATCCACCTTTCAGGCAATCCCTGAAAACCCATCTGTCTAGAGAAGTTTTTTTTTTTTTCTCAAGCCAACATTTCTACAGTGTAAATGCGTTTGTGTTGCCAATAGCGGTGCCTTTTTTCTAAAAATCTTTTTTTTTTTCGTTGATATCTGTACAGAATACATAGTGCCACAAAAGCAATTTGCTGTGTTCTTGACTTCTTTATGAACTGTATGTGTTGGATTGTTAGACCTGTTATATTCTACTGATATCACTCCAATTTTACACATGTAAAAGCTTCAATCGTGCTAAGGTCAACTGCAGTGCAGCTTGAAAGCAATTCTAAATTTTGCAAATGTCTGTGCAGGTATAAATATTGGAGGAAATGCATTTGTTGTGCTCTTGACCTTTTCTTTACTTGCAAGTACCCACACTGTCATAAAATACTCTGTTGGTCTTACAATGTCCTGCTCTCAAATCTGAAATTTAAATGTATTTTATTGGGTAAAAGGAATTAAAAAAATTTACATTCATCATTTTTGTGTTACAGAAAGGTGTGCTGTCCTCTAGGCCAATAATTCTTAAAACTACTTTTGCGGAACTACATGTCCCATGAGGCATTGTAAAACTCTGACATTCACAGACATGACTAGGCATGATGGGAATTGAAGTTCCTGAACAACTGGAGGGCCGTAGTTTGAAGACCCCTGCTCTAGGCCATTTCAAACACATTTGATTATGCTATTTTGCCGAAAACAGTTATTAGTCATTATTCTATCTACAGAAAGAAAGACATCTGTTTGGCTAATAGCATACCACATGCCACTACAGATGTCTCTGTGGTTAAAAAAAAAAACATTTAAACAGTTCATATTGACTTTGCCTGTTTTTACTGGGCATCATAAGCAGGAAAATGTCTGTCTGAAATAACACACCACTTTGACGCAAAGGTTCAAATTCCCCATCCCACACCACAACACTTGTTGCCACTAATGCATACCTCCTAACCTTTTGAGATGAGTATGAGGGACACCTAATAACAAAAGTATGTAGACATAGGACACACCCCCACCAGATTAGTTAAACCGACAAGTGCTTTTTTTACCACTACTATTCCTAGTGTCTTTTTGAAAGGTTAATACTGTACTTTATATACAACTACTGTGTATAGAGCAGACCAAATGAGGGACAAATAAGGAACAGAGGGACTTTATTCCAAATCAGGGACAGTCCCTTGAAATCAGGGACAGTTGTGAGCTATGCTAACGCCACCATACACACACACACATATATATATATATATATATATATATATATATATATATATATATATATACATATATTGTGGCAGTGGGACCATTTGCTACCTGGAAGATTGATGGTTTAGGCCAGATTTTGGAGAGACAGGCATACTGTTTGCACCGCTGTGTGCTGGGCAATTTAGTTGTGACCTGACTATGGCTCAAGGACCCACCCAAAAGACAGGAGATCTGTGCATGGGAGTTTGGAATATCCTTTACTCACGTTATAGATGAGAAATCTTTGGTATTCTTAGATCTAGAGCTACAGGTGGACAACAATGGAGTGATTTACTCAAGGACGCACTTCAAACCAAGTGCGGGGAACTCCTATCTTCATGCCCGCAGCCACCACCACCCTAAGAAATGTTCCTTTTGGACAATTTTGCAGGCTCCAACGGATGTATACTTTTAAGAAGGACTATGAGGAACAGGGACTGATTTTGAAGAACAAATTTAAGGAAAAAGGGTATGATGATATGCACATTGATGATGCTTTTCAAGTACATACAGTTATATGAGAGCACCTCCATGGAAAACTGGCAAAGCGTGATACCAGCAACGAGAGTTCCCTTGATGCAAAAAATATATTTAGAAAGAATTGGAAGATACTTAGATCTGATCCAATCTTGAGGACCAGTCTGCCTTTACACCCGAACCTGATCTTCAGGAGACCGAAAGACCTAAGAAGTATTGCCCCAAGTAGGGTTAAGAAAATCTGGAACAAAGGTCTAAATAAACCCTGGACCACTGTGTTCGATCAAATGGGTAGCTATAAGTGCGGGATTAGTAACTGTGGTAATTGCATACATATGAGCCATCGGAAGAAGGAGATAATTGGAGTGGATGGCAAAAGCCAGAAGGTCAAACAGGGACCCCATTCGTGATATATGGTCTCCTCTGTCCTTGAATGGGGGCACATAGGAGTGGTATCACAACTGAAAAAGAGAACTACTCCGTACCACGACACTTTAAAGAGGCCCATATTAGCTTATGTGTCTATAATAAATCAATTAATTATTTTATAATATTTTATAATTTTATATACCCATTTTGTCACTTTTTCAATCAAGCCGCATAAAATACTATGTGGACTAAAGTGTGGCATTGGGTTTTCCCAGGGAGAGTGAGGTATACAACCCCACACATTATTGACTGATTTTAACTTTTACAATAAGTACTTTTATGATTATACTAATATACACTTTGACTTTTAGATTTCTAAGCTTGATTGTATTCCTCTAGGTTATCGCCCAGATGTTGTTCTGTTTATTAATATGGAATATCTTGATGGTAATGCATTTATGGTTGCAATGACCCAGACCAATGTTTATAAAGTATTTATGATGAATATATACAATAAGATGTAAGGCAACTAATGCACTTTATGCGATTGGGTCTGTACAAACTAAGGTTTCACTGACATTTTTTATATGTACATCTATGTTTATATTTATATATTTTTATATACAAATTTATATGCATGTACCATTAGCCCCCACAGTGTACCACTACAATGGTCCATTGTGGGTTCACGTGTCTGGGTGAATTCCTGCTATGAGACATTTTATGCCTGTCTTTCCATTCTGATATACATATATACTTTTTTACACCTCTATACTCATTTGTTTATATTTAAGCTATCAACCATAGTTTAATCCCATTTAGTTTTCCTTTGGAGTGGCGGTGGCTAATCTAGGGGCTTCACTCCTTGTGTGGATGGTAGCTCTGTAATTGAGATACTTTGCCCTTTGATCCCTAGTAGCTTTTTCCCGGCCAATGCTAGGGCGCTGGCTATGTGTGGGCTTTTAGTGGCCCATCAGGTCGTAAGCTTGCATATAGGCCATTTTACCGCTAGAGGGAGAGGGGCTTTTGAGAACAGATAGCTTGAGTCACTGTGTACTCTTTGCTTCTGCACTGGAAATTACGTTAATCAGAACTTCCGGCGGGGGCAGAAGTAAAGTCTGCCGCAACCGAAAGTGGCGGGTGGAACGCAAATCCACATAATACTGCTCTATCCTAGTCCTCTATTCTTTCCCAGTGAGAAATGTGTTCTGCAGTGTATACACTGCTCCTTCACCGCTCCAAAGATGCTGCTTGCAGGACTTTTTTAGCGTCCTGCCAGCGCACCGCTCTAGTGTGAAAGCCCTCGGGCTTTTACACTGGAGAGACAGGAGAGGCTCTTTGCAGGCGCTATGCAGGCGCTATATCGCACTGTATCGCCTGTAAAGCGCCTTAATGTGAAAGGGGTCTAACACGCCGTGAATGTTATAGGTACTGTTAAGGTGTGGTTATAGAGCATCACCATTGAAATCAATGGAGGCTACTGACAAGCGTCGATGCCTCATGAAAGCGACATCTTGCTTTATTTTTTAACACAACACTACCGCTCCTGTGTGAACATTACTGTGTGGTACCATTGTATTATTCATGGCAGGCAAAATGATGTAAGAAATATATCGCGCTGACACCCGAATTGACAGCAGCCAGCACAGCAATAGACAAAAATGCAAAACTAGTGATTATAACAATTGTGCAGCACTATTGAAAGAAATTTCTGCAAGGCTACAGAAATCAATGACTGTTAGTGCTCATGAATCTATCAACCGAAATAATGAGCATATATTAGACATGTGCATTCGTTTTCGTCCCAATGCATTTTCGTCCGAATTTTGGGTATTTTTGTTATCGCTTTAGCAAACGATAATGAATGTGCAGAATCCGAAAGATCCGACATAAACAAATGCTTTATTTTCGTTTTCGTTGTGACAACAGTTCGATATAGATAGGAGATTCGACATGATGCTGACAATAGCAATCTGTGTCCTTCGAACCTGTGGTCGAATGTGCCTAACCTTAGCTCTATTAGTCCAAGATTATTCTACATAGAAAGAAAAGATTTGACATAGAGAGAAAAGATTTGACATAGAGAGAAAAGATTTGACATACAGAGAAAAGATTCGACAATATAGAGACAATAGCAAAAAAGGTCGAATGTGACTAACCTAACTCTATTAGTCCAAGATTATTCGACATAGAGAGAAAAGATTCGACATGAAGATTCGACGAAGCAGTCGATGCGAGTGGACATTTATGGTCAAATGCTCCGCCCATAGGCTATAGAAGAATTCTAATGTTGGTTGACTGATTAATAAATATAATTATTACTAGTGTCATACAACATTAGAATTCTACTATAGCTTTCAGGCGGAACATTCGACCGGAAATGTACGATTGCGGCGTCGTACAGTTTAGCTGCTCTGTCGAATCTTCCTCCTACAAGCTATTCCGTTGAATCTTCTTAGAACATTCGACAGACACCATAAGCCTTCAATGACAGATTCGACCCTTATTATTTCGGATTTTGGGACGAATGCATTTTTTAACGAAAAAAAATAAATAAAAACAGATTTCGGGAGTAACTAAATAAATTTATTTTTTGGATGAAAACGAAATTCTGAAACAAAATATTTCAGTGTGCACATGTCTAGCATATATATAGTAATAATGTCTGTGAAAAGACTCCATGTAGTGCAAAAACTGAAAAGTTGTGATCATATATGATGAGACTGGATCTAATAGGAAAATTATAGTCCTTTAATACATGAATAGATGTGAAAGACAGCTGCCACCGACTGCAGGAAGGCTTACCGGGAAACAAATGGACCCAAATGGGCATATGCCCAATGAGTCGCCAAAGACCGGTGTCCACAAGTCTCGGTGGGAGGTGTCTTTAACCTTGTAACATGCAACCGAGAAGGAAACAGAAAACTCCACATACTATAAACCCGTAGATATACTTTAGTTTAATGTCAAAAAAAATTGGGAACACTCACATTTGGGAAAAGTAAAACAAGTGTTTGTAATCATGAATAAAAGCAATGCAATGACATCAGCAACTTTTCAGTTTTTGCACTATATGGACTCTTTTCACAGACATTATTACTATAAATATGATCACTATTACTGTTTATAGATTTATGAGCAATAAGGCCCCTTTCAGACCTACCGATCTGTATTTAGCCATCCACTTGCTCAGCGGGGTTCGCTCCATTGATCCCCACTGAGCCGAGGATCGGATGATTACGGTCAGGGGACATGTCACTGCTGACATCCGTCGCTCCATAGAGATGTATGGGGCGACCGTTCAGATCCACGTGAAAAAACTGACAGGCGGATCCTAACGATCCGCACATGTGAAAGGGGCCTAATAGTCATTGATTTCTGTAGCCTTGAAGACATTTTTTCACTAGGGCTGAACAATTGTTAGAATTATTAATGGCATGTGTTGGTGGGCAGTAGAAATGCTGAATAAGTGGCACATAAACAAGTGATATTTACACACTTGTGAATGAGTCCTAAGAGAGGACTGAGGAGTTATAAGCATGATTCTCAGACTTAAAAAGAAACAATGTTGTTTGCTATATTTTTAATGAATACCCGCCTCTGCTTTACTTTGCTCACATGCTTACCATGAAAAAAATCATACTGGTTTCACAGTGCTTATTGAGTCTTGGCCAGTTTAGATAATACACCCAAATACTGTCTTGTCCCTCTTCTGCTCTTCATGGTGGCAATGCTATGCCAAACAAAAACAGGAAGATCTCCTCAGCATTTTTAAGCAAAATGAGAAAAGAGTTCAGAGAAAGATCCCCCCCCCCCCCCTTCTTTTCCACATGACAGGTGCCAGACAGCAAGAGGGGACATTTCCTTAGGTATAGATAGCATTTTAAAGTGGAACTTCACTCTCTCAATTAGCATTGATTATTTGTAATCCTTGTACTGCTAGCATTAGTAAATAGATAGGAAAGTATATTATATTTACTTGTTTTAAACTTGTTTTCTTTACATTTCTTCACTTACTTCCTGCTTTCTATGCCTAGGCAAATGATGTCATGCATCCCATGAGTCTTCAGGAGAGGAGGTGTTTTCTCAGCTAAGTACACCTCTCTGCCTGCATGCTTTAGCTAAGGGCAGATGGATTCCAGGAAGTAAATGCTTCATTGATCATCTGCCCTTACTCAAGATGGCCACAGCCAGAAATGCTAGGGGAATGTTTTTCAAAGTGATTTCTCAGCAAAATAAAGCATGGAGACATGGATGGATGGGGGAGTTTGCTTTGAATGTTAAAAATGAATTAAAATGTATTTTTGGTTTGTAGTGCTCAGATGCAGTGTAGTCCCACTTTAAATCTTATCAAAAAATATCCCCCATGGGACACAGGCATCATTTAAAACCTGATAGTATGGGGGAAGTGTTGAATGATGGATGTTTTGCTTCTGGTAGGCATTCCATTCAGGTATCTTGTCAGGTGTGAACCCTGGGCTTACCAAGTCCTCTCCTTTGCTCATTTACCCTTCTCCTCAACCACCCCCCCCCCAACTCTTTAACATACAATTGTCATGTGTCCTTTTTTTCCAGGGGCCTTCGGTCTAGCTACAAGACTTCACAGTTCCATCATCTCCTTCCTCCAGTGCCACTCTTTCCAGCATTCTCTTGAAAGTTGTATGTTTCTAATTACTGGTGTAGTGCTTTACTACCACTTATCTATATGCAAACATATACCATACATGATCAAAAATAAAAAAAAAATTCTAAAAAGTAAAAGATGGGATGGGGGGGGGGGGGGTTGGCTGTGGATTCTTGACCCGCCAGACAAACAGAAAGTAAGGTAAATGATGTTTGGTGTTATTCAACCTAAAAGAAAGCTGTAACTTCATTGATGGACAATGGTTGGACTTGTGTCTTTTTTCAACCTTACCTACTATGTCTAGATTGATCCACGAGCCTGCAAAGGACAGTGCTGGGGACTGGGTAAGTATAGCAGAAGGAGCTGATTATTTATTTTTCAAAACATGCTGAAGACTAATCTTTCCTTTTTTTGCCCAAGCTGGAGTTGGGCTTTAAATAGGCAACTCTCCAAAAAAAAAAAAAGGACCGTGGAAGTGGCTATTGTCTTAAAGTGGTTGTAAACCCTTACAGACCACTTTAACCTACAGGTAAGCCTAGATTATGGCTTCCCTGTCAGTGCTTGAAATATCTCCTAGACCTACACGGTCTTGGAGATATTTGCAAATCGCTGTAGGACAATTTCTTCTGCGCATCCCCCGGAGTTAGCTTGGGTCATGCCGTGACTGGCGGCTCCCACGTGCATGCACGGGAGTGACGTCACGTGACTCCGGCCAGTCACAGAGCCGGAGTTCGCGGCCCCGGAAGGAAAAGGGGTGAAGAATGGACGCTCGCTGCTAGCGAGGAAGACGGGGACATCGCGGGCTTCTCCTGCAGGTAAGTGTCACATAATGGGCTACTATGCGATGCATAGTAGCCCATTATGCTTTACCTTTGCAGGGAAACAAAGAGGAAGTAAAACCCATCAGGGTTTACTTCCTCTTTAAGAGATTGAAGATATCAGAAGGAATATTCCAAAGTTACTGTGGTTGATTTATTAAAGGCAAATACAGTAGCCTGTTCACTTTGCAAGGGAAGTTGCACTTTACAAGGGACTTATCCCCAAATCTCAGTGAATGAGACAAAGCTAGGTTGACTTCCATCAACCAATCCTATGCAAACAAAATTGCTGTTTTTTTTTCCTTACATGTGAAAGGGTATTCTTCACAAAGTAAAATTTGACCACATTTACTAACCTCTGGGAAACTCCCTTCCAAAGTGCACAGCTTATTTGCCTTTAGTAAATCAACCCCATTGATTATGTTCAGTAATAGTTTCAGCTTTCACATTAATAAAAAATCCAACATGTTTCGGGGGGTTCAAATGGCCACCTTCAACAGGGTTAATGAAATGCTGGCATCTGTATGTTCTAGACCAGCTGGATAAGCTTACAAAATAACATCTAGAGCAGGCTGCAGCCATATTTAATCGACCCCAGGTTTGATTAACGTGATCCAGAATATACACTCACTGGCAACTTTATTAGGTACACCGTTCTAGTACTGGGTTGGACCCCCTTTTGCCTTCAGAACTGCCTTAATACTTCATGGCATAGATTCATCAAGGTGTTGGAAAGATTCCTCCGAGATTTTGGTCCATATTGACATGATAGCATCATGCAGTCGCTGCCGATTTGTCGGCTGCACATTCATGAGGCGAATGTAACATTCCACCACATCCCAAAGGTGCTCTATTAGATTGAGATCTAGTGACTGAGGAGGCCATTGGAGTACAGTGACCTCATTGCCATGTTCAAGAAACCATTGGTGAGATGATTTGAGCTTTGTGACATGATGCATTATCCTGCTGGAAATAGCCATCAGAAGATGGGTACACTGTAGTCATAAAGGGATGGACATGGTCAGCAACAATACTCAGGTATAGCCATGGCACTTAAACAATGTTCAATTGGTACTATGGGGCCCAAAGTGTGCCAAGTAAATATCCCCCACACCATTACACCACCAGCTTAAACCGTTGCTACAAGGCAGGATGGATACATGCTTTCATTTTTATTTACACCAAATTCTGACCCTAACATGTCGCAGCTGAAATCGAAAATCATGAGACCAGGCAACGTTTTTCCAATATTCTGTTGTTCAATTTTGGTGAGCCTGTGTGAATTGTAGCCTCAGTTCCCTATTCTTAGGTGACCGGAGTTGCACCCGGTGAGGTTTTCTGCTGCTGTAGCCCATCTGCTTCAAAGTTTGATGTGTTGTGCGTTCAGAGATAGTATTCTGCATACCCTGGTTGTAACAAGTGGTTATTTGAGTTATTGAGATATTTTCGTCCACAACCGCCGCTCACTGTATATTTTTATACTTTTTTCGGACCATTCTCTGTAAACCCTAGAGATGTTTGTGTGTGAAAATCCCAGTAGATCAGCAGTTTTTGAAATACTCAGACAAGCGTGTCTGGCACCAACAACCATGCCACGTTCAAAGTCACTAAAATCTCCTTTCTTCCCCATTCTGATGCTCGGTTCAAACTACAGCAAGTTGTCTTCACCACGTCTAGATGCCTAAATGTATTGAGTTGCTGCCATGTGATTGGCTGATTTGTGTTACCACACTCCTAAACCTTATGGACAGCCTTCCCAGAAGATTTGAAGTGGATATAGCTGCAAAGGTTGGGCCAACTCAGTATTGAACCCTACGGACTAAGCCCCCGTACACACGGTCGGAAATTCCAACCACAAAATCCATCCGATTTTTTCCGACGGATTTTGTCAGAAACTGGTGTTGCATACACACGGTCGGACAAAGTTGTCTGAAAATCCGATCGTTCCGACGTGGTGATGTTTGTTGCGTACTACGGAACTACGTAGAGGCTAGCAGCCAATAGCTTTGGTCTCGTAATTTGATCTGAGCATGCGTGGCACTTTGTCCGTCGGAATTCCCTACACACGATCAGAAAAAGTCCGATTGGACTTTGTTGTCGGAAAATTTGAGATCCTTCTCTCAATTTTTTTCTGTCGGAAATTCCAACGGAAAAAGTCCGCTAGAGCCCACACACAAATCGGATTTTCCGACAACAGAATCAGATCTGACTCTATCCATCGGAATATCTGACCGTTTGTACGGGGCATAAGACTGGGATGGAAGCCATTAAAGTTCATGTGTGTGTAAAGGCAGGCGTCCCAATACTTTTGGTAATATAGTGTGTATATTTGTTGAATGTTTGCATTTTGTATACATACAGTAGAATCAATTGCAGAAAATACTTCATGGAAATATAGGAATGTTGTTAATTCATATTCAGTATTACTATTATAATAGTGTTAACTAGAAGCAAAAAGCACACCAGACTAATGAATTACATTTCACATATTAGAAAAGCATATTTAAAATTTATTAAAATTCATTTTGCACCTGTTCAGAAACATTCTAATACCACGAGATTAGATCTTCAGTCCGCTATCGGCTTTGAGTATTAAGCCGCTGACATATAATGACTAGATTACTGCTCATCGTTGTACTTTGTAATGTTATTAATATGGCAGCCAATGGAGGTAAGAATGAACCTAGATGATGGCTATATAATATAAATATAATAAGGCCCAACACTTGAAAAATCTACATTGGTCTTTTCTAAACATATAGATCACTACTTTGCCTGGGCCCAGATGTTTGCAAGTGATCCAACAGATCTTTCTTTTTCCAGCTGCCTCTACAACATGCACTTTTATATCCCATGAGCCTGCATGTTCACAGCAAAATCAATTAAGACCACTCCTACTTATGGGAAAAACTCAGGAATGGGGATAAAAGGAGTGATTTTGGCAAAACTGACTTTGTGCGTAAATATGGTTTTTGCTGTCAGCAGAGCTTCACCGAAGCAACAATACTTACTATGTTTTAATCAATAGGTTGCTGAGATGGAATTTAATTAACTAGGTGTTTTTGACTGCCATTTGTGCATTATCACATTATAACTTTATTTTTGCTGTTTTAAACCCTCTGCATTTTTTAACCTAAAGCCAATAACACATATATTTTCTCTACTCTGGATGGAGGAGCAACCGAGACACCTTTGGACAGCTGCACTGTCATCCTGTGGAGAAGGTAGTGTTAGATGCTCAAGCAAATATAGATGGACTTTTTAAGCAGCTACAGCAAATAAAAGCTGACCATGGTAAGCTCATCTCTTATGCCCTGTACACACGGTCGGACATTCCGACCACAAAATCTGTCTGATTTTTTCAGACGGATTTTGTCCGAAACTTGTGTTGTACACACACGGTCGGACAAAGTTGTCGGGAAATCTGATCGTTCCGAACAAGGTGATGTACAACACGTACGACGGCCAGTAGCCAATAGCTTTTTTCTCCAAATTTCTTCTGAGCATGCGTGGCACTTTGTGCGTCGGAAATTCTCTATACACGATCGGAAATAGTCCGATCGGATTCTGTTGTCGGAAAATTTTAGATCCTGCTCTCAAATTTTTTCCGTCAAGCCTGCTAGAGCCCACACACGATCGGATTTTCCGTCAATATAACCGGATCAGACTTTTTCCATCAGAATATCCGACCGTGTTTACAGGGCATTAGTGTTTAATAGTTTGTCTCAAACCTCCAACTGACACTTTTGCTTGACAGCTTGATCTTGGGCTGGCCAGACTTACTGGCCAGATCAATAGGTAAAAATAAATAAATAATTAAATAATGCAACCACTTCATCTAAGAATTGCTAAGTTGCAATATAAAATAATTGTTTTGGGGTTTACAACCACATTAATGCATTACAATTAAAGGGGTCGTAAAGGCAGAAGTTTTTTTTGTTTTTATCTTAATGCATACAATACCTTCTGTGTGCATCAGCCCCCCTAATACTTACCTGAGCCCCATCTCTATCCAGCGATGTCCACGAGTCCCTCAGCTAGCTGGGACTCTCTCTCCTGATTGGCTGAGACACAGCAGGGACAAAATTGTCTCCCGATGCTGTCAATCAAAGTAAGTTAGCCGATCAGGAGAGGGGGGGTGTCCCTGAATGGACAAACGGAGCTGCAGCTCGACTTGGGTGCCCTCATAGCAAGCTGCTTGTTGTGGGGCACGCGACAGGAGGGAGGGGCCGGGAGCAGCGAAGAGGGACCCGAGAAGAGGAGGATCCAGCCTATCCCTGTGCAAATCCACTGCACAGGGCAGGTAAATATAACATGTTTGTTATAAAAATAAAAACGAGACTTTACAATCACTTTAACCCCTTCATGCTATATAAATATACGGCCCCACTGGACTGGGCTTTTTTCCCTGGGGCCGCATATTTGCATATCTCCCCTGCTCTCCCTGGTTTCGCCTCACGTGGTAAGGATGATCATGAGAAAAGTGAGGGAACTACACTGGAGGAGCTTGTGAATGATCTCAAGGCAGTTGCGACCACAGTCCCAAAACAAACCATTGGTAACACAGTACGCACCGCAATGGATTGAAATCCTGCAGCGCCCACAAGGTCCACCTTCTTAAAAAGGCACATGTACAGGCCCATCCAAAGTTTTTGTCAATGAACATCTAAATGATTCGAAGAAGGATTGGGGGAAAGTGCTGTGGTCAGAAGACACCAAAATGGAGCATTAACCACTTCAGGACCAGGCCCCTTTTTGCGATTCGGCACTGCGTCGCTTTAACTGACAATTGCGCGGTCGTGCGACGTGGCTCCCAAACAAAATTGGCGTCCTTTTTTCCCACAAATAGAGCTTTCTTATGGTGGTATTTGATCGCCCCTGCGGTTTTCATTTTTTGCGCTATAAACAAAAATAGAGCTACAATTTTGAAAAAAATTCAATATTTTTTACTTTTTGCTATAATAAATATCCCCAAAAAATCTATAAAAAAAAAATTTTTTTTCCTCAGTTTAGGCCGATACGTATTCTTCTACATATTTTTGGTAAAAAAAAAAATCGCAATTAGCGATTATTGATTGGTTTGCACAAAAGTTATAGCGTTTACAAATAGGGCATAGTTTTATAGCATTTTTATTAATATTTTTTTTTTACTAGTAATGGCGACGATCAGCGATTTTTATTGTGACTGCGACATTATTGCGGACACATCGGACATTTTTTGACACATTTTTGGGACCATTGTCATTTATACAGAAATCAGTGCTATTTAAATGCACTGATTCCTATGTAAATGACACTGGCAGTGAAGGAGTTAACCACTAGGGGGCGGGGAGGAGTTAGTGCGTGTTTTTTTTACAGTAGGGGGCGTGTCTGACGTCTGACGTCACTGATCGGCTTTCCCGATGACAGGGAACAACCGATCAGTGACAGGCAGTGTAGGAAGCACGGGGAGAGGTTTGTTTACACAGACCTCTCCCCGTTCTTCAGCTCTGTGACCAGATCGCGGGACACTAGCGATCGGGTCCGCTGGTCCCGCGGCTGCGGTCACGGAGCTCCCGACCGGGTCGCGAGCACGCCGCCGGCGGTGCACGCGCGTGACCCACAGCTGGGCAATTAACTTCTTGCTGACCGCCCACTGTCAAAAGACGGCGGAGCGGTGCAGCTCTTATGACGGCGCTACCATTTTGGCCACTAGGGGGCGCGCCCGCGCCGCGGGAGGCACGCGTGCCCGCCGCGTCGCTGGGGACCCGATGCGCGTGCCCGGCGGCCGCGATGTCCGCCGGGCACCCGCGATTGCCCAGTAACTGAGCAGGACGTGGATCTGTGTATGTAAACACACAGATCCACGTCCTGTCAATGGAGAGGAGACCGATGGTGTGTCCCTTGTACATAGGGACACCGATCGGTCCCCTCCCCCAGTCAGTCCCCCCCCCCACAGTTAGAATCACTAAGATAGGGAACATATTAACCCTTGCAGCGCCCCTAGTGTTAACCCCTTCCCTGCCAGTCACATTTATACAGTAATCAATGCATTTTTATAGCACGGATCGCTGTATAAATGTGAATAATCCCAAAAATGTGTCAAAAGTGTCCGATATGTCCGCCGCAATGTCGCAGTAACGATAAAAATCGCAGATCGCCGCCATTACTAGTAAAAAAAAAATAATAATAAAAATGTCATAAATCTATGCCCTATTTTGTAGACGCTATAACTTTTGCGCAAACCAATCAATATACGCTTATTGCGATTTTTTTTTACCAAAAATATGTAGAAGAATACGTATCGGCCTAAACTGAGGAAAAATGTTTAAAAAAAAATAAAAAAATTGGATATTTATTATAATAAAAAGTAAAAAATATTATGCTTTTTTTTTTTCAAACTTGTCCCTCTTCTTTTGTTTATAGCGCAAGAAAAAAAAAACGCAGAGGTGATCAAATACCACCAAAATTAAGCTCTATCTGTGGGGAAAACATGATAAAAAATGTATTTGGGTACAGCATTGCATGACCGCGCAATTGTCATTCAAAATGTGACAGCGCTGAAAGCTGAAAAATGGCTTGGTCAGGAAGGAGGTGTTCGTGCCTGGTAGGCAAGTGGTTAAAGGGGACGTACCGGTACGTGCTTTTGCCCAGCCGTGCCATTCTGCCGACGTAAATGTGTAGGAGGCAGTCGGGAAGGTTAACTTGACTCTCCGTGTTTGGAGGAAGAAAAATGCTGACTATGACCCTAAGAACACCATCCCTACAGTCAAGCACAAAGGTGGAAACCTTATTCTTCAAGGCTGTTTCTCTGCTAAATGTACAGGTTGACTTTGCTGCATTAAGGGGCCAATAAACATAAAAAAAAGCTCTATTTGTGGGAAAAAGGGACGTCAGTTAAAGCGGCGCAGTGCCGTATCGCAAAAAAGTGCTCTGGTCAGGAAGGGGGTAAATCCTTCTGGGGCTGAAGTGGTTATTATTCATATGTCCATAGTTTGGTCACAGTTCTACTTAAAACAGCTAAGCCCATAGCAATTCTCCTCAAAGATCTAGGTCTATGGGCACAGCAGAGACAGCTGGGACCATTTCTGCAGCATAACAGGCTATCTGCTAATGAAAAACCCAATTAGGCCCTAAGCCTTTTCCTTCCAAGACTACCCAAACCCCACTTACCATGTGAAAAATGTAGTGAAAAAAAAATCAGAAATATCTAAATCCAAGTAGGGATTGTTATTTCCATATTTTGAAGTGGTCTGGCCAATCTCAACATTAGGCATTTGAGCTAGTTAATCTCATCAAATAAAAATGTTATTCCCAGTGCTTTTGGAATATAAGGCTGAACTTTACCTGCTCTTCATTTTATTAGTATAAAAGAAATCCCCAAACTTACCACTGCCAATTGTAAAGCTGCAAATTTTTTTATGCCGCAAATAAAAAATCATATAAATATTTAGAAAAAAAAACATAAAGAGATGAAGTAAAAAAAAAAATGTCTTTGATACACAGTGTTTGATCACATGTGCAACCTTGAAGATGCAAACAATGGGCCTACTGGACAGATTTCTAAAAGATTTCTTTTGCTAAGGTAACTGGCTCTGTCTAGATGTAGACTTGTTGAATAAAAAACAGACATTTGAATTTTAGGATACAAGGAAACAAACCAGCTGTAAATAGCAAAATTATGATGCAATTTATGGATTTAAGTGACATCATGCACCACAGAAATAAATTGAAAACAGCAAACCAGATGAAGGTTTTTAAGTGTTCAGATTTCATTCTTACAACTCCCGACCAATGCACAGCAACACTATCCCTTTCTTGGCTGTATAAGGAAACAACAGTTGTTTGTTTTCAAAATCAGAGGTATCAGTAAAAAACGGAAAATTGTATACTTACCTTTCCGTAATTTTCCTTTCCTGTCGCATCTCCATGGCAGCATATACCTTGGGTTGTGACTCCGCCTCCACAACCTGATAGGACCACGTAACTATAAAATGGTGATACGGCCCCCGCCCCGGTACACTCTGTATATATGAATCACCTTCTAAAAACGGAAAGAAAAGGGTGGGCAAAGTATGCTGCCATGGAGATGCGACAGGAAAGGAAAATTACGGAAAGGTAAGTATACAATTTTCCGTTTTCCTGTCGCATCATGGCAGCATATACCTTGGGGAGTAACTCGCAGACAGGGTGGGAATATGCAAGTAAGATAAGTTTATTGACAAGGAATAGAGGAATTGGCTCGGATAACTGATTTTCCGAAATCTGTAGTTGTTAGGCATGCAGAGTCCACTCTGTAGTGGGAGATGAAAGTATTCCTGGAGGACCAGGTGGCGGCTCTGCAGATGGTTTCCGCCGAGACTCTACAGTAGGCTGCCCACGAGGTCGCCACTGCCCTGGTGGAGTGTGCCCTTAGGCCGTCAGGAATTTGTATTGTGCTGAGTGAGTAGGCCTTCTTGATGGACCTCACTAGCCAAGAGGCAATAGTACGGGCCGATGCTGCCTGGCCTTTCCTGAAGCCATGAGGGATAACCAGCAGGCTTTCTGACTTCCTGATGGGTTTGGAAGCGGAAAGGTAGGCCAGGATGTTGCTCTTGACGTCCAGGGGGTGAGGAACGCCCTGGTCTGTGGTAAGGGCCGGTAGGCTAATTTCCTGGTTGAAATGGAAGGATGAGGATACCTTGGGAATCAGGCGGTCCGAGGGTCTCAGGACTACCCTGTCCGGGTATATGACCAGGTAGGGATCCTTCGCTAGCAGGGCCTGTATCTCCGAGACCCTTCTCGCTGAGGTTATCGCTATAAGGAAAGTAACCTTTAGTGTGAGGTCCCAAAGGGAGATGCTGTCTAGTGGGAAGAATGGTTCCTTGGATAGAGCTTCCAGAACGACAGATAGATCCCAGGCTGGAAATGAAGGCTTCCTGGGTGGTCTTAACTTGAGGCATGCTCTCTGGAACTGGATAATGAGAGGATCCTGTGCCCACCTAACCCCGGTCAGGGCGGATAGTGCTGAGACCTGCACCTTCAGAGTGCTGGAGCCGAGGCCCTTGTCCAGCCCCGATTGCAGGAACTCTAAGACCTGGGATGTCAGTAGGGAGGATGGATCCCAGCCTTCCTGATGGGCGAAAGAAACAAACTTCTCCCACACCCTCCGGTAGGTAGTGTTCGTGGTGGGTTTTCTGGCCTGGAGCAGTGTATTGATTACCCTCTGGGAGCAGCCCTGGTCTAGATACCTAGCCCTCTCAGTTTCCAGGCCATCAGGTGCAGCTTCCCCGGGTTGGGGTGAAGCAGCTGACCTTGGGAGAGCAGATCGGCTGACCTCGGGAGGGGGAGAGGGTCTGCCGTGTTCAGCTGCAGGAGGGTGGTGAACCACGGCCTCCTGGGCCAGAATGGGATTACCGCCACTACTAGTGCTGTCGTCCTCTTGAGTTTCAGGAGGAATCTCGCTATCAGGGGGGTCGGGGGGAAAATGTAACCCAGGTGAAACTCCCATGGGTGCTGGAGACAGTCTGTGCCCTCCGCAGCAGGGAAGGGGGTCCTCGACAGAAACCTCCGGCATTTCGCGTTTGCTGGGGTCGCGGCCAGGTCTATGTCGGGGAGACCCCAGGTCTGGACGATGAGGGTGAAAGCTTGAGGGCTCAGGGACCACTCGTTGTTTGAGATGAAGTCCCTGCTGAGAGAGTCTGCCAGTATGTTCTCGGCGCCCGGAATGTAGGCTGCCCTCAGATCCAGAAGGTTTTGTTGTGCCCATTCCATCACAGGGCGTACCTCCTGCAGCATGGAGGCGCTCCTGGTGCCCCCCTGTCTGTTGATATAGGCAACAGTTACCTTGTTGTCCACCTTTAAAAGGACCTGTTTCCCTCTCAAAAGAGGACTGAAGGCTAGAAGGGCCTGGAATGCTGCCCTCATCTCCAAGACATTGGAGACAAGGTCCCGTGCTCTGAACGGCCAGCGGCCCTGTACTGCATGCTGAAGGTAGTGAGCCCCCCATCCTTCCAGACTGGCGTCTGATGTAACGACTTCCAGAGGGGGAGAGACAATGTGTCTGTACCTGTTCAGATTGTGGGGACGGGTCCACCACTCTAGAGATCGCTGGACTTCCCGAGTGATATGGATTAACTGGGACATGGATGAGCCGTCCCATTGGAGAAGGAACGAGATCTGGAGGGGTCTCGCATTCCACTGCGCCCACTGGACCATCGGGATGGTGGCTGACAGGGAGCCTAGGAGGCTGAGGCACACTCTGGCTGATAAGGGAGTTGTTGAGATTGCCTTCCTCACTTTCCTGTCCAGAGGAGGAACCTTCTCTGGGGGTAGCTGTATGGAGTTTTGCCGGGTGTCTAGAAGGGCTCCCAGGAAGACCATCCTCTGGGTGGGCTGAGCGTTGCTCTTCCTCCAGTTGATGAGCCAGCCCAGGCCCTGTAGCGTGGAGACTAGGATCTCCCTGTGCTGTATGAGGGACTCCTGGCTGTTCGAGAGGAGGAGGATATCGTCCAGATAGTGATGGACCCTTAGACCTCTTTCCCTCAGGGAAGCAATGACCGGGAGAAGGACCTTCGTAAATGTCCTGGGGGCGGTGGAGATCCCGAACGGGAGGCTCCGGAACTGAAAATGGTGGTGGTCTATTGAGAACCGGAGAAACTTCTGAAAGGCTATGTGGATGGGGATATGCATGTAGGCATCTTGTAGATCTATGGACAACATCCAGTCCTCCAGGTTTATGGCCTGGAGGATTGATTGTAGGCTCTCCATTTTGAAGGATTCTACCCGGATGGAGTGGTTGAGGATTTTTAGGTCCAGGACGGGGCGCAGGTCCCCGGATTTTTTTCTGACCAGGAACAGAGGGGAGTAAAACCCCCGACCTCTTTGCGGTCGGGGCACCTCCACTACTGCTTTTTTCTGGAGTAGCTCCTGGACATACCCTAACAACAGCGCCCTTCTTTCTCGCGAAGATGGGAGCCTGGTCGGGCAGAAATGATCCCCCGGGGGGCGTCCTCTGAATGACCACCTGTGCCCGAACCGGACAGTGGCCACCGTCCAGGGGTCTCTGATAGTCTCCGCCCAGAGCAGCCTGAATCTTAGGAGCCTGGCTCCCACTACTGCTGGCTGGGCGGGCGCACCTTCAAAAAGGCTTCTGGTCGGTGGGCCCAGAGGTCTTGGGTTTCTGGAACCTCGAGAAGGAAGTCTGAGGGTTCTTCCAGTTCCTCCTAAACTCTCTGCCAGGCCTGTAGGCCTTGGCATCCCTGTACCTGTCGGGGAGATTTCGTCTAGAGGGAGGAGGCCTCTGCTGTTTGGGCCTCCTGTCTGAGGGGATGAGCCCTGATTTCCCGCCAGTCACTTTGGAAATGGCTGAGTCTAGCTTTCCCCCGAAAAGATTTTCGCCGTCGAAAGGGATACGGCACCAGTTGGACTTGGAAGCCGGGTCAGCCGCCCACGGCTTCAGCCAGAGTGCCCGTCTGGCCATGACGGAGGACAGCATGGCCCTGGATGTAGACTTTATCACATCGACCGAGGCCTCTGCCACGAAGTCTCCTGCTAGGCTTAGCTCCTGCAGGGCCTTGACTAATTTATCTTGGTCAGCTCCGTCTGTGATAAGTTTTTCGGCGCTGGCCGACCAGCTGGAGATGGCCTTTCCTACGGCCGCAAGGGCCACTGCCGGCCTGCATGCGCCGCCTGCCGCTAGATAGGTTCTCTTCAGGTCTGTGTCGATCTTCCTATCTAGGACGTTCCTAAAGGTCACGGCGTCCTCGATAGGGAGCGTCACATGCCTGGCCAGACGCATGAGGGATGCGTCTACTACAGGCGGGGTCACCAGAGGTTTCACCTTGGGCTCCTTAAGAGGGTATAACTTGGCAAGCCTGTTGTTGAGGCTTGACTTTCTATCAGGCCTTTGCCATTCCTCCCTAATGAGGTCGTCAAGCTCCTCTATGAAGGGGAAGGCCTCCGGGTCCCGTCTGAGGTTGGGGAAGTACTTCTTCCGCTTCTGCTGGATCTCCTGGGGCTCATCCCAATTAATAGCCTCCTTTACGGACCTCACAAAGGGTTTGATAAGGGAAAAGTCGAATCCCGCTGAAGCCTCCAATTCTTCCTCGTCTGACTGGGAGTCCTGCTCCCTTGATGTACTCGGGGGGGCAGGAGAGGCGCTTCTTGTGGATGCATCCACGTCTAGAGCGGGCTGAGGGGGTGGGGCCCCTGTTGGTTCTCTGAGGTCCTGGTCCCCTCTGGTTGCCTCCTCGAGGCACCTGCGGCAGGCTAATTTGTCCGGGAGAGCGGCGGCCCCGCACACCCAGCAGGTGTTGGGAGCGGGCCTGGAGCGGGTCGCTGAGTGGTGTCTGTGTGCAGGTGATCTTCTGCGGCGTGAGCGACTGCATCGGGAATAGGATCTGGAGTGACTTCCTCTGCGACTCCTATGACCCGAGCGACTTCTCCTGCTCCGTCCTGAATGGCTCCGTCTGTGGCCTGAGCGGCTCCTTCCCCGCGAGGACCCTCTACGTCCGGACTTGGAGGATCTTGAGGACCTGACAGGGCTGACCATTTAGGTAGCGTTAGTGCCTCAGCTCTCTTTTTTTCTTTTTTTTTAACTTACCGATCCGTCCTCCCCCCTTACCTATTGGTCTGGCGGTGATCTGCTGGGGCAGTGGTCTCCATGAGGAAGGGAGATAGACAGCTTGTAAGACAGGAGAAGAAGAAGGTAGGTAAAAAAGGGGGGGGGGGGTTAGTGCAAAACCATGGAGGGCACTTACCTAGTGAAGAGTAGGCTGGGGATGATCTGCAGCGGCGAAAAAACGAAGTTCCAGGATGCTGCAAGGCCTGTGGAATAAAAAGGGGATTTTTTCCCTTTTTAAATTTGGCGCCGGGCGAGCGTCACGCTCGCGCATGCACAGTAGCGCCGCGCCATTTTGGAGATTGGCAAAGCCCTCAGGCCGCCCGAGCAGAGCGCACTGCGCATGCGCCGAGGCGCCAGGACGCTCGGCGCACCTGAGGGGAAGATGAACAGAGAGGAGAGGGACTACAGGGCCCAGCGGCACTACAGGTAACGGCGCTTTCCTTCTCTAAAGCAAGGAGGGGGAGGGGGGGAGACCACTGCACAATGGAAGCCTGTTTAAGGCTTAAGAGTATATTTTGGAGTGTGTTGCCCTGACACACATATGCATAATAGCAAGGTGCTTTAAGCCTGTTTAAGGCTTTACACAGAGGCCAGGAGAGTGTTGGTGCTTAAAACCTTTTTAAGGTTCTACACAGGGGCAGTCGACAAGGTGCTTTAAACCTATTTAAGGTTTTGCACACGGCAGTCATCGCGGTGCTTTAAACCTGTTTAAGGTTCTACACGCAAGCAGTCGTCATAGTGCATACACAACTACACAACTTCTACACAAGCAGTCCGCAGAAAACAGTAACAGAGAAAATGATACGATACCCCTGAGATCACCAGAGTGGGGTTCCTTCCATTTAGCTTCCTTTAGAGGCTGTACCGGCAAGGACTTCCAAACCAGGAGAGGCTAGAACATGGCTGGGGCGAAGCGGTAAGGGGGTGATGTCCGTGCGTCCCAACAGGTGAGGAAAAATAATAGAATACCGGGGCGGGGGCCGTATCACCATTTTATAGTTACGTGGTCCTATCAGGTTGTGGAGGCGTAGTCACAACCCAAGGTATATGCTGCCATGATGCGACAGGAAAGTAAATTACAAGTAGTTTTACATTAAACAGCTTTTAACAACATTCACACGTACAGATTCAAAATTTAACCACTTTCAGACTGGACCAATTTGCAGCCAAAGGACCAGGCCCCTTTTTGCGATTCGGCACTGCGTCGCTTTAACTGACAATTGCGTGGTCGTGCGACGTGCCTCCCAAACAAAATTGACGTCCTTTTTTTCCCACAAATAGAGCTTTCTTTTGGTGGTATTTGATCGCCCCTGCGGTTTTTATTTTTTGCGCTATAAACAAAAATAGAGCGACAATTTTGAAAAAAATGCATTATTTTTTTTTTTTTGCTATAATAAATATCCCCAAAAAATATATAAAAAAAACTTTTTTTTTCCTCAGTTTAGGCCGATACGTATTCTTCTACATATTTTTGGTAAAAAAAAATCGCTTTACATGATAGGGGATAGTTTTATAGCATTTTTATTAATTTTTTTTTTTTTTTTATTAGTAATGGCGGAGATCTGCGATTTTTTTTTTGTGACTGCGACATTATTGCAGACACATCGGACATTTTTGACACATTTTTGGGACCATTGTCATTTTTTACAGCAATTAATGCATTTAAATGCATTGATTTCTGTATAAATGACACTGGCAGTGAAGGGGTTAACCAGAAGGGGGCAGTGTAAGAGTTAAGTATGCCTAGGGGTGTGTTTTTTACTGTGGGGGGGGCGTGGCTGTCAGCTAGTGAATGCTGATCTCTGCTCCAATCACAGGGAGCAGAGATCGGCGTCACTAGTTGCTAGGCAGAACGGGGAGATGCTGTTTATCTCGGCATCTCCCCGTTCAGCCGCTCCGTGAGACGATCGCGGGGGTCCCCGCGGCGATCGAGTCCGCGGGGACCGCGATCGGACTCACGGGGGTCCCGACCGGCGCGGGAGCGCGCCGCTCCCAGCGCGCTCCCGATGGCACGGACAGGCTAAAGGAGGGACTTATATATACGCCCTCCTGCCTGTACGTGCCATTCTGTCGACGTATATCGTCGTGCGCCGGTCGGCAAGTGGTTAAGTTATTTAAGATAAAAGTGGTATTCCTACAGAGAATTTGCCTTTTGGTTTAAAATAACTTGCTTATTTATCCTTTCAAATGTGCAGAATAAAATAACAAGATTAGTCACTGTACAGGGCATCAGGGATGGGTCCTGGATGGGAGATATGTGTCTCCATTATATAGTTTGTGGTAGTTTTAAGGGGGATGAAAAGAAGCACAGTTCGGGGATTCTCACCCATGCAGGGTGAGGGGTTCTGGGGTGATCAGGAAAAAGGGGAAAGCTGATTTACAGTTTTCCCAGGATTGTTAGGTCTTCAAATGGGACTCAAAATTTTTAGGCTCAGAGAGAGCCTCCAACTCGGTTTACAGGGACATTGGCCATTAAAGCGGAGCTCCACCCTAAAGTGGAACTTCCGCTTATCGGATTCCTCCCCCCCTCCGGTGCCACAATTGGCACCTTTCAGGGGGGTGCAGATACCTGTATAATCCAGGTATCTGCACCCACTTCCGGGACTAGCTAGCCGCCCCTAGCCGCAGATGTCCTGTCCCTAGCCGCAGATGCCCGCCCCCCCCAGTTGTGTCCTGGGAAACACACAGTTCCCAGGACACAACGGGGACCAGTAAAGACGAGCAGCGCGACTCGCGCATGCGCAGTATGGAATTGGGCAGTGAAGCCGCAACGCTTCACTTCCTGATTCCCTGACAGAGGATGGTGGCGGGGGCAGCCAAGAGACAAGCGACATCGCTGGAACCTGGAACAGGTAAGTGTCCATTTATTAAAAGTCAGCAGCTGCAGTATTTGTAGCTGCTGACTTTTAATATTTTTTGTGCAGGTGGCCATCTTCTTTAAAGGTTTAACCTGTCTGCAGGAGAGCGCTGAAAAGGCCAGGAAGCAGTCAGCAGGTGCCCGTGAGGTGTTAAGTAGAGCCGGACACAGTTGTGAGGACTATGGAGTGGTTTGTTGCGAAGACACTGCTATGAGCTTCTGTGGCCCTTGTCTGAACTCTAAGGCAGGTAAGAACTTTAAACCCTATATGGGACAGGGTTTATTCTGGCGGTGAGCCAAATCTTTTATTTTTTTAGCCACAAGTGTGTGGACTACTTGTTTTTGTTTATGTTGAAGGAAGCTACTTTGTTTTGTCTATTTACGCCTCTTACAACACACAGCTGGCTGGTGATATCAGGCTCCTCCATATTACACCCTTAATAGACTTGCCGTTTGCCACAAAATTTGCAAACTTCAGGCAAGTATATCATTCTTCCTATCCGAATGTTTCCAGTTTTCTACAACCAACACTCTTACACTCTCTTAGGCCCCTTTCACATGGGGCAGATACATTTGACGGACTCCGCTTGCTCGGCGGGGATCGATCTGCTGATCCCCTCTGAGCAGGCAGATGCCAGGTACGTCTCCCCTCACTGTGCTGAGACGGACCTGACCAGTCCCACTCTCCTCCATGGGGAGATCAGATGACAACAGACTGCCTGTCCGTATTCATCAGATTCGATCCGCCAGATGGATGGAAAATAGGACCACCATCCGACTGGGTTTGCGGACAGGATCGGATCGCAGCAGTTGTCAGTGGTCATGTCACTGCTAACATCTGCTGCCCCATAGGGGTGAATGGAGCGTCTGATCAGGTCTGAAAAACTGACAGGTGGACCTGTTCAGACCGCCCATGTGAAAGGGCCCTTACTATATAGCCAAAAGGTACTCCTCTCCTGTTTACCAAGCATGTGACTTTAATTTTCAAGTCTCACTGGAATACCTGAAAATAACTGTTACTTTTTTACAGCCCCATCCCGGGATAAGTACCAACCCACTTTCACCTGTAACAACAGTCACTGGACGACCCAGCCTCGAGTCTTGTTTTATGTTTTTAGCCCACATCAGAGCCTGCCTGGCATGGACACTTCCTATTGGAAAGGGTCCTCTCAAAAGAGAGAAAAGGACTTCATCATCATAGGGGGACAGCAGGGGAATGAAAAACTCTGGATTAGCAGTCTTCCCACCAGAAAACAGCGGCGGTGTGGGACCTTGATGGGGGACTTAGGTGAGTATATCCTGCTTTACAAGGTAAGGGGGGAAAACTAATAGACCTGGTTAGAGGTGGGTGGGAGAAAGGGCTAATAAAAAATTGATTTAGCATGGAATGGGGCTTTAAGGAATAAGGATCCTAATCATGATGGTTTTGTTTTGTAAAATGATCCTTTTGAATAAACATAACGGCAACAGAGGGTTCTTCCAGGGTTCTTATTCCTGCATCATAGGCACCTCTTTCTTTGGCTACTAGTACCTGAAACATATGAGGACAACAACATTGTGCAACAGGCCCAAACTGTCTGTGAGTGCTAGCACTTCCACTCTCAATCAAAAGCAATTAAACTACCAGTACTTAAAAAAACATTAAATTATTTTTGAATGAATGCATAAAATAAATAGAACTGTGTCCAGGCTATGGACAGTTTAATATTTACATATTCTCATTAGTAAATACAATTTTAAACACAATTATAAACAGGCACTTACTAACCTCTGTAGCTGAAGTCATTGTGGAATAGTTCATCCTAAAAATTCACAAAAGAAACACTGAAGTCATTTAAGCTGGGTCTCAGCACTCTGTCATCCTTTCTGTGCTCTATATTTATGTTAGAGGTTAGAAGGCTGGCAGGCTGCCAGGTCTCTGCTAGTAGTAGGGAGCAATACCAAGTACTGAGCACAAATGTGTTTTTGTGGTTAAGGTTAAGGATGCATTACTCAACAATGCCTGTAGCTACAGAACTCAGAAAGGACTTGTTTTAAAGCTTATTGACTGCTTGTTTAGAATATAGCCCAGTCAAAGTTTCACTCAAAAAAGCCATGTTACTATAGTAAAAACAGTAAAACTTAGCCACCATATAAAATAAAAGGTTTAATACTTATTCAGGCATGTAGTGAATAAAATCTTGAACAGCTCTGGGTGTTGATGCTATCTGACACTTCCATGCAGTAAACAAGCTATTACACATGGAAGTGTTGGATAGCAGTGGTGTTAAGAGCTCTTCAAGTTTTAACTCACCACCAACAGGAAAATGTGGTATTAAATAACTTATTTTACAGTGTGGCTTTTGTTTATTTCTTTATTTATTTTTTGATAGGTTTACTTTGATGGTGCCTTTTATTTTTACCTAGACAAAAGTTTCAATAAGTTAATGGAATACCTGTTTTACATGATAAGATATTAATTAATCAGCATATGTAGATGTGAATACAAACTGAGGATTTCTCTCCCTACCCTCAACCCAAAACCTTCAGGCAAACCACTAAATATGAAATTGTAGTAATACAGAATTGTATTTTGTGCAACAACTACTGTACATCAGTATTTAATGGAGATATATTTTTCAACCAGTAGATGACAGTGTTTATAAGTTTGTGGCTGCATCTAAGGTATTCTCTATATCTTTTCTCTATAATAAAGTTTCATGTTTCCTGTCTGCAGTTAAGCAGCAACGTCCATGTGGACGGGGAACTGTCTGTTCTGTAGGGCTATATACAGAATTTCTAACAGGTTATGGGCACAGCCAGACACCAGCAATAAAAAAGCTGAGAACCCAGTTTCCCAGTCATAGCCAAATACAGCAAAGAAGTGCAAGTTACAGCAACAGAAAGAAAACTGCAACATAATAAAAGAAAATGGCCAGTAACACAGCTGCAACAAAGCTTTCATTTGAAAATCTGACAAACCAGAACTACCAGTCTTAGAAATTCAAGATGAAAATGTTGCTAATAAGAGAAGGTACATGGAAATGTATACATGAAGTCAGGCCAGAATACCCTCAAATTCAGGCACTTACACTGCTTGTGTTAAAATAAAAATGTTATTTTGGTATTATGTTATAAAATAAGAATGTTAATGAGTACAGAGCTACATTAATTTGTGTCTTTTATTTATGCCCGCAGCTAAACTTTAATGGGAATGAAGCAGAATATGGATTCCACAAATGCAATTTCTTTGATGCATTTGAGTACAAAAGTTAATCATTTACCAACATTTCAATGCTACACAAGAGTAGTCTCTTACTGGAAAAATAAAATAGATCTACCTCAATGTGTCTGTGAAAACAGGCCTTCAAAATGTGTATTAAAAATACTAATAATATAGAAAATATTCTTTAGAATATGTTCATGCACCTTTGGCAACAAAAATGATCTTAGCCGTTCATACTATAGGGCTTTTTCACACTTTGTCCATTAAGATGCGTTGTTCTGCACACTATGGTGCTCATGCATCGTGTGAATAAATCACACCATATATGTGTGGTGGTACATAGAAAAATACAGCTCAAAAAAGTGTGAACAAGCCCTAAAGTATAAAGGGTAAGGCTAAGATAATTATTGCTGCAGACAGTCCCATCCACTCTGCTTCAAGCCCTCCATCCCTACTCGAAAGGCAACTGGATACTCACAGATTCAAAAAGCATATATCGCAATTGCTTCAGCTGGACACGATGTGCCTGTCATAGGACTAAACCCGATTGGATGGCTGAGGGGTTTCGGGGGACGGACCCCCTTCCTCAGAGCTAATCAAAGGGGGTCTGTCCCCGAAACGCATCAACCATTCAATGGGGTTTGGTCCTATGATGGACACATCGCGTCCAGCTGAAGCAATGCTTTTTGAATCTGTCTGTGATTATCCATTTGTCTTGCATGTTAGTGCCCTCCTGTGTGTTTTTTTTTTTTTTTGCAGTTTGTTGAAGATTCCCCAGTCTGAGGAGGGCTGCATCCTAAAGAGGCATTGCGCATTGAAGCACTGCGAAAGTGAAAACCCCTGGATTTAGCGCTGGAGTGTTTTTTGGGGAATTTCCATCCCCACTCCACCAACTGATGGGTACTGGCTCTGAGTGGTCAGTGATCCGCTAACAATTATAGCACCAAACACAAAAGTAGAGCAGCTCACCTTCTAAAAACCCAGGATGAATTTTAATATTGTTCTCTGGCACAAGAGTAATCTCCCTGCTCCTCTTAAACATTTTACTCCACTCTTAGAAAGTGAGCGGCTCTACTTTTGCGCTTGGTGCCATAACATCATTTTTGTTGTCAAAAGCACATCAGCATGTTTTTATCAATATTTTCTATATTATTGGTATTTTTTATGTCGATTCAAGAACTCAACTCTTTTAACCATTTTGCCAACCACATAACATACGGTAGTTATACGGAGGCAGAGCTTCTCTCCTACGCCGACTCAAGCACCTTGTACGTGATCCAACACTTCCAGGTAAGGGGCGTGCATGTGCTGCCAGGGCACCACTTTTGCTGTGATTAGTCACAACACAAGCCAATCAGCAGGTGCCAGCCAATGGATGAACGCCAACATCTGCTGATCGGCAAAGAGGAAGAGAGGCCAGAGCTGTGTAAACAAGACAGAGCTCTGTCCTGTCAGCAGGGATGTGCTGGTTTTTGTTTCCCTGTAAAGAAGGGAATAAAAAACAGTACTTCCCTTAGTGAAAGCACTTCCCAGTACACACATAAACACTGGTTAGGCACACATCCAACCCTTTTGATCACCCTAGATATTAACTCCTTCACAGCCAGTGTCATTAGTACAGTGACAGTGTATATTTTTAGCACTGATCACTTTATTACTGGTTCCCCAAAAAATTCAGTTAGTGTCAGATTGTCCACGGCAATATCGCAGTCCCATTATAAGTGGCTGAGCGCCGCCATTACTAGTAAAAAAATAAAAAATTAAAATTCCAGTATATATACCATAGTATGTAGAAGTTATAACTTTTGCGCAAACCAATCAATATATACAGATGTTTTTTACCAAAAATATGTAGCAGAATACATATTGGCCTAACTTGATGAAGAAATTCTTTTTTTTTGTTGTTTTATAGCAGAAAGTAAAAAATATTGTTTTCAAATTTGTCAGTCTTTTTTTTGTTTATAGTGCAAAAAATAAAAAAACCTAGTGGTGATCAAATCCCACCAAAAGAAAGCACTATTTGTGGGAAAAAATATATACATTTTATTTTTTATCATTAAATTGTCAGTTAAAGTAACGCTGTGTCATAGCAAAAAATGGCCTGGTCCTGAAGGGGGGTAAGACTTCCTTTTCTCTGATCCTACTTCTTGTAACTGAATGCTGCAAGATTTCCTGTTGAAGTCAACACATAATTCCAATAACACATACAGTTGAAACAGTAAGCAATATCACCCAAAGCGTAAATAATTGCTCAGATCTGTTGCATTGACTTTGACAACCAGACCCCATAGAGCGATATCAAGCACTTAGGTAAACTACACTGGAAGCCATAATTACACAGAGATTTTCTGACATGCAGGAAAGTCTCAGCAATGGATAATGATTTCTTATTCTTCACAAAAAAAAGAAGCGAACTCTTTCACAGACACATTTCCTTTAAGTTGAATAGTAAAAAAGCAGTTGGTGCCAGAGACAGGCAACTAATAGGCTGACAGGCAAGTCTCAAACCGCCCATCATTCCCTGTAACACAGCTGTCTGTCTAGGGCTACCATAAGTTTAGGAGATTAATTGGATAGGACCGCATAAAAGCAAGACTGTGACAGTAAGACTTTTTGAAATATAATATTCCCTAATCAGATACCACCCAGGTTACATTTTTTATTTTCAATTGGAATTTTTAAGGTGATTTCATTTTAATGCATTGTCAGAATAAGTTTGCTAAGTATAATAATGTCAGCAATGAAAAAGGGCATAATTTATTGATAAAAGTATTATTATTTAACGTGGTATTAAAAACAAAAATGTAACATATTGCAGCTTACCAATTATTAGATGTGGCAGCTGCATTCGTTTTCTTTGCCCCCCCCCCTCCCCCCCGTTTTCTCCTGGTGATCTGCCCAGTAACACACCTCCTGTATTAGAGTGCCCTCACTCTGGATGAATGAGAAAAAGGGGTGCAGCAGACAACAGCATTGTCACTCGGGAGGGGGGTAGTGTTAGATGTACTAGCAGATTCAAATACACTTACAAATTGACGCCAAACTCCAGCTAATACTTTAAAATCAGTTACAGAAAACTGTCTTTTTTTCCTTTTAGGATAAAGGTTTTAAAAATCAAAAATAAAAGCACATCATTGTAAGCACCCCTGTCAGTGGTAAATTGTTTTTCTCATCCCTGTTACTGATATATCAGGAAAATAATTTGTTCTGTTGAAAAACAATAGACTTACTGGCTGGATCATCAGATGAAAATAGAGGAAAGGAAGCCTAAAAAAATAAAACAAATGCAGCCATCACATCTAAGAATTGGTAAGATGCAATTTAATAAATATTTGCTTTTGGGTTTAATACTGCCTTAAGTGTAGCCTGAATCAGAATTTTCATAATCTTTGCTTTTGTACAGACTTCCATGTTCATTAACCCCTTCCCCCTGGCCAGTTGTCAAAAAACGGCCGAGCAGGAGCCATGTTATCCTGGGAGGACATCATAGGACACAGGCAGCTCTCCGGCGTGATCTGTCACCTGCTGTGTCCTCCGAACACAGCCAATGAAAAATCACTGTACTGGCCCACTGCCGGTGCCATGTGATTGCTGTGGTCAATCACAGCAGATCACATGACAACTGTACGCAATGAAATGAGCGGTGATTGGTGACAGTGATCACATGGTACAGACAGGGCCAATCACAGCTCATGTGCACCATATGATTAGTCATGGCAAGTCATAGCTAATCACAATAGTAAACACAGAATGAATAGTCTTGATTCAGAAAAAAAAATGACTGCTTATAACTGTAAAATTCACAGTTATAGGCAATCTAATGCCGCGTACACACGAAGGGACTATCCCGCGGGATTGTCCGCTGGACTCAAGTCCACCGGACAATCCCCTCGTGTGCGGGCGCCGGCGGACTTTTTGGCACCAAAAGTCCGGCGGACTAGGTTTTAAGTTTTGTTTTAAAATTGTCCGCTGGACTTGGCAGTCCGGCGGACAATCCCGCCGTTAGTAGGCTAGTCCGCCGGACTTTTGAAATGAACGGACTTGCCGCTCATCAGAAAGTCCGTGCATTCCCGCGGACTTTTTCCAGCGGATTGTCCGCCGGAGAAGTCCGGGCGTGTGTGGGCAAGTCACACGCTCGGAAGTCCGGGCGTGTGTGGGGAAGTCCCGCCGGACTAGGTCCGGCGGACAATCCGCCGGACTAGGTCCGGCGGACAAAGTCCGAACGTGTGTACGCGGCATTAGTGTATAAAAAATAAAATAAAAATCCTGATCACCTCCCAAGAGTAGTACAGCGTTAGTATAATAACACTGTATTGCTCTGGTCCCTATATCTAAAAAAAAAGGTTAGAAAAAAGAAAAAAATATTGTAAAAAATTTGAAATATATATATATATATATATTTTATTTTTTTTTTTTTACATACTGTCACCAGTCAGTGTCCCTGATCACTGCCATGCCAGTTATATCATGATGATATACTGCACTGGTGACAGTATGTAAACATAAAAAAAAAATAATGTAATCTTAGTTTTCCAAACAATTGGGACAAAAAAATTACAACTTACAAATTACAAAAAACTCTCCATGTCTTTTAGTAAATACCTTGGACTATCTACTTTCCAAACAAGGGTGATTTGGGAGATATTTGTACTGTCCTGGCATTTTCATGTATATATATCATAATTTGTGGATGCTATAACTTTCCTACAGACTAAATAATATACACTGACTTGAGTTATTTTCACCAAAGAAATGTAGCAGTATACATTTTGGCCTAAGAAAAATACGTGTTTTTTTTCCAATGTTTTCCGTCCTTTTTAGTTTATTTAGCAAAAAAATAAAAAATCCAGAGCTGATAAAATACCACCAAAAGAAAGCAATATTTGTGTGAAAAAAATTCTAAAAATTTTAATTGGAATTGGTGTTGCATGACCACGCAATTGTCATTCAAAATGTGACAGCGCTGAAAGCTGAAAATTGGCCTGGGCAGGAAGGAGATAAAAATGTCCGGTATTGAAGAGGTTAAGCAAATATACACAAAGTCAAAGACGGCAAACAATATTTTGTTTCTGAAAACTGTATTTTTAATATAACAGCTTCTATAAAAAAGACTTAAGTTAAAAAAATGTTTTTTTATATATATATATATATATATTTATATTTAAATACTTTAAAAGTGCTTTGGGTTCATTGCACCAACATTCAAAAATACTGTCCACACATTGAGGAATGTTTTTTGTCTTTTCAGAAGAGCCCCCTCTCCCTCCTCATACCGAAGTCACTCTCATTACAACCTCACCGGAATTACTGTCCTCTATGGACTCTTCTGGAGGAGTTCTCATCCGACTGAACAAATGTAGCAATACATATCCACACTGCAATCGGGGAGAGCTTAACTGTGTTGGATGAACCAATGTCCGGGAGCGGAATGCAGTCAATGGCAACCATAATGTCCTACTGTTTGAAGGCACTGCACGACTGCTTTCTTCTATGTCTGTTGCTTTGTCATAGTTTAGTACATCCCAGTGCAAGTTCACCGCCCTCCACCGCCTAAAAACCTTATACACAGCAGCTCCTTCATGGATAATTAGACCTAAAATCATAGAAAATGTATGTTATAATGATTCAAGAACACGTCTTTATTTCTTTACATAGAAAGGAAATGAAAGCAAGCAACTTGAAACTAAAAACAATTCATGGAAAAAGGTATAAAATAACAAAAAGGATTTATTCACTAAAGTAATTCTTTAGACCTTAAGTCAATGACATTTAGCTTTCTAAATTACTGTTGAGTTTATCTTCTAAAAGCAAATAGGCTGTTCACTTTCTAAGGGAAGTTGCACATTGCAAGGGAATTTTCCCCAGAGCTTAGTTAATGTGGTGAAGTTTAACTTTGCAAAGAATACCCAATTGCAAGGAAAATATTAAAAAAAGCACTTTTGCTTGCGCGTGATTGGATGTTGGAAGTCAGCAGAACGTCCCTTCCCACTATGTTCAGCAGTGAGAAGCCACAAGTTATGGCAAGTAACACATCTGTTATAGCTTAATAAATTGAAGATTTCTTAGCACAAGCATACCACAAAAGTGCAAGTTTTATGTAACCAACATAATGGCCAAGCCATAAAACAAAGTTTGAAAGTTCACCTCCTGTTTATTACAACTTTTTCATTTTCAGTGTTACAGGATGGCCTATGCAAGAGAAGAAAACGTGTTAGCATAATTTATAAGTTTAACAAAAGATGAAGTTGGAATTGTGCAGGCAGTCATTTTTAAGGATGTCTATTGTAAAATTACTGGATGACATTGCACATTTATTTACGTTGTGCTAAAGGACACTCTTATAGAAGCCCTTATGTTTTGAGCTGGATCTTGGCTGTCATTGGCAGTCAGTGGTGTAAGCTCCAGCCTAAACAATCACCTTGTAAAACAACCCATTCAGTTTAAAAAAGAAATGAAAAGGCAAAACATTTGTGTATAGATATAAAAAAGCAGGATGAGAGCAGCCTGAGTTCCCAGCATAGCTAGATAACTGACCACCATGTGTTTTCCTGCTTACTGTGGTCAGTTTTTAATTGTAAACTAAGAACACCAGGGATCTCACACAAAGGAATCAATACAAAGAGAACAGGATATGTTTTCCTACAAGTATATGGTACAGCAGGCACATATTAGGAATATGAAATGTTGGGGTAACAAACACTTTAGGCTGGCCACACACACTAGTGGATTTTTTAGAATGTACACTTGTACGAAAATAATTATTAAAATATGTACAAAAATTCTCAGGACATTCGATGCCTTGACAAATGTCCATACTAAAGTGCTTTCAAATTTCTTCTGCTTTTAACACTCAATTTTGGAATGAAAGGACTTTCCCAAACTAAAACAATATACACTATTAGAAATTAGTTTGTTCAAGAAACATTTTTCATCCCGCCCTTTCAATTTTTCTTGTCACTGTGGTTGAAAAGAGACGTTGATTTGACCTCACTAACAGTTAGAAAATCGAACAAATGAAAAAGTCAGAAAATGTTACTAGTGTATGGCTACCTTTACTTATTTGCAGCCAGTCATTTTAACCCTCAACCTTGCTGGTTCAACAGCCAGCTTCCAGAAAGACTTCTGAAGACCTCTATAGTTTTACAAATCTAACACAACACTTTTAAACTAATTATATGTAAGCTGGCCATCTTTTTTTGAAAAACACTGTTTTTGTATTGCTTGTCGGGAAAAGGGTTGGGACTTAGTGGTATAGGTTATTTGACATTATTTATTTGTATATGCTCCCAACAAATTTAGCCAAATAAAATATACCTTTGCCTAGTGATGGGCTAAACGACCCCCTGTTCGGTTTGGGGACTTGCATGATTTTCATGCGATTATTCACCTTTTTATTTCCTCTTCTCTTTATGTGGCATATGATTTCCTTCATTTTGTATTCACCACGCTTTTCACTTTTTCAGGCAACAATGGGTGTTGGTTTATAATCAATGAATATGTATGGGAAGAGCCCGGGGAATGTCGGGCGTTACTTATATCCCCACTGGGAGTCTTTTTCACACTCTGACTGTTCTCCTCACACATGCACACCATATTTTGGAGCATGTCTCTGTGCAATTTTACAAGGTAAATATTCCTTTGATTTCCTCTTTATCACCAAGAGCGCACACCTTTCTGTTTTTACTCACCCATTTCCCTGTTGGGGAATCGCATGATTTTCATGCGATTTTTCACTTTTTCATCTTTTCTCTTTATGTGGTATATGATTCCCTTCACTTTGTATCTAACACTTTTTTAGGCAATAATGGGTGTTGGTTTATAGTCCATGAATATGTACATACCGGTACTATTCACATATATTGGTTCTATATCATTTACTCTACAGACATATTTGGATTTTTTTTCACCCTTGCCCATTACGTTTGGAGGGTGCTCCAGGGGTGTGTCAGTGCACTTGCTTCTTCCTTGGGCTCATTCCCTCAGCTCCCGGGATAGACTCGCTTTGCAGATCCTGACTTGCAATACTGCTTATGAGAACCATTTTATATGTAAGAATTCCAGGGAGATACACATCTTGTTTCCCCTTGGCCTTACCTTTTTTCTTACCATCTGGGCAAAACATTAGATCCTATTCGGTACTTTTTATAAAAAAATTCAGATATGCGATGCATTTTCTCCAGATGAGTGACAACTGGCCATGAAACATGTCGAGCATAGTCAATGTCCTCATGTTCCCAACACATAGCTTGACCTCAACTGTGATTGATCTGTATCCTATAACCCATTTTTATTCATACCCAAACAAGCATTTGGCTTTTTATACCAGTTACTTTCATGGGGCACTATGTGATTTCAGATGTGTGCATATATACATATATGGATTCTTCTTTTTTGTATGTCATCATTTGTATATAGATTTAAATACTAATGTTCAATCATGTATCACATGTTATGAGGTATGCTTTGTTTTTATGCCAATTAAACAATCTACATAATTTCTCCTACCACGTGTCTTGTGCCTCACTCAAAGTTCCAAAAAAAACTTTTTTCATTTTCGATTTAGGGATGGAGGTGCATGTAATCATACATGTCATTTAAAGTCCCATTACCCTCTTGCTTTCCCTGTTCGGTTTGCGGCAGAACATTCTAACATTGCATATGTTCGGAACCGAATAACAAACCCCATTGAAGTCTATGGGACCCGAACTGAAAAAAACAAAAGTGCCCACTTTGTTTTGTATTTTTTGGGGGGGTCCGGGTACAGCCCTGGGGGACATGTAGCAATGAAACAAGTCTGCCTGTAAAGTGGCACATCTGTAACACAAGCGTTGGTCTGGCGTCATATGTAAACAGCAATTGCAGCATGCATGTGAGGTATCACCGCGAAGGTCAGATCGAGGGCAGTAATTTTAGCAGTAGACCTCCTCCGTGAATCTAATGTGGTATCATGTAAAGGCTTTTAAAGGCTTTTAAAATGTATGTAGTTTGTCGCCACTGCGTGTTTGTGCGCAATTTTAAAGCATGTCGTGTTTGGTATCCATGTACTCGGCCTAAGATCATATTTTTTATTTCATCAAAAATTTGAGCAATATAGTGTGTTTTAGTGCATTAAAATAAAAAAAAGTGTATTTTTTCCACAGTTTGAAAAATCGCTGCGCAAATGTGTGGAAAAAAAAAATGCAACACCCACCATTTTTAATCTGTAGGGCCTTTGCTTTAACAATATATATAGTGTTTGGGGGTTCAACGTAATTTTCTTGCAAAAAAAAAATATGTTTTCATGTAAACAAAAAGTGTCAGAAAGGGCTTTGTCTTCAAGTGGTTAGAAGAGTGGGTGACGTGTGACATAGGCTTCTAAATGTTGTGCATAAAATGCCAGGACAGTTCAAACCCCCCCCAAATGACCCCATTTTGGAAAGTAGACACCCCAAGCTATTTGCTGAGAGCAATGTTGAGCCCATTAAATATTTTTTTTTTTTGTCCCAAGAGATTGAATAATGAAAAAAAAAAAAAACAAAAAGTTGTCACTAAATGATATATTGCTCAAACATGTCATGGGCATATGTGGAAATACACCCCAAAATACATTCTGTTGCTTCTCCTGAGTACGGGGATACCACATGTGTGGGACTTTTTGGGAGCCTAGCTGCGTACGGAACCCCAAAAACCAAGCACCGCCTTCAGGCTTTCTAAGGGAGTAATTTTTTTATTTCACTTCTCACTGCCAATCACAGTTTCGGAGGCCATGGAATGCCCAGATGGCATAAAAACCCCCCAAAATGACCCCATTTTGGAAAGTAGACACCCAAGCTATTTGCTGAGAGGTATTGTGAGTATTTTGCAGATGTCGCTTTTTGTCACAAAGTTTTGAAAATTGAAAAAGAAAAAAAAAAATGTTTTTTCTTTACTTTCTTCATTTTCAAAAACAAATGAGAGCTGTAAAATACTCACCATGCCTCTCAACAAATAGCTTGGGGTGTCTACTTTCCAAAATGGGGTCATTTGGGGGGGTTTTGTGCTATTTTGGCATTTTATGGCCTTCGAAACTGTGATAGGTAGTGAGGAGTGAAATCAAAAATTTGCACCCTTAGAAATCCTGAAGGCGGTGCTTGGGTTTCGGGGCCCCGTACGCGGCTAGGCTCCCAAAAAGTCCCACACATGTGGTATCCCCATACTCAGGAGAAGCAGCAAAATGTATTTTGGGGTGCAATTCCACATATAACTATGGCATGTGTGAGCAATATATCATTTAGTGACAACTTTTTGAAGAAAAAAAAATTATTTTTTATTTTTGTCTTTATTCAATCACTTGGGACTAAAAAAAAAAATATTCAATGGGCTCAACATGCCTCTCAGCAAATAGCTTGGGGTGTCTACTTTCCAAAATGGGGTCATTTGGGGGGGTTTTGTACTTCTCTGCCATTTTAGCACCTCAAGAAATGAAATAGGCAGTCATAAATTAAAAGCGGTGTAAATTCCAGAAAATGTACTCTAGTTTGTAGACGCTATAACTTTTGCGCAAACCAATAAATATACGCTTATTGGCATTTTTTTTTACTAAAGACATGTGGCTGAATACATTTTGGCCCAAATGTTTGACTAAAATTGAGTTTATTAGATTTTTTTTTATAACAAAAAGTAGAAAATCTCTTTTTTTTTTTCAAAATTTTCGCTCTTTTTTCCGTTTATATCGCAAAAAATAAAAATCACAGAGGCAATCAAATACCATCAAAAGAAAGCTCTATTTGTGGGAAGAAAAGGACGCAAATTTCATTTCGTTACAAAATTGCATGACCGCACAATTACCAGTTAAAGTAGTGCAGTGCGAAATTGAAAAAAGACCTCTGGTCCTTAAGCTGACAATTGGTCCGGGGCTGAAGTGGTTAAATGAGCAGCGATTTACTCTGCTTAAAGTGAAACCATCAAAATGAGAAATAACAATAAAAATTACAAACTCCTTTAAATATAGTGTCGGGGGGGGGGGGGGGGGCTTAGTCTGCCTGTAAAGTGGCACATCTGTACCATGTATAGAACATGCTGCAGCAATAATGACATTTATAAAGCCAAAAAAATAAATGTTCCATTTAAGCTTTCTTTATTTTATAAACAATGGCCTGGGGAGCCAGTCTGTATGATGAGGCCACAATGTAGTGCACTGGGAACAAGATTAGAGATTAGGATAAATTCTGGTGTCTCTTTCACATATTTTAGGAGTAACAGGAGCGGAAAAAAAATGGTCTTTGGGTGTCGTGGTGCCTTTACACCGTAACCCATAGAGGTACTCGATAAAACCAAGAATTGGCCTTGCTGCCAAAAATTTCAATCATATGCACCTGTCAAACAGGTGCTGAAAAATTGGTCCTTGGGAGTTAATTGTGCCTATGAAACCGACACCAAAAAAATTCTTCCAGGTGAAATCAACACCCACAAATCTAGGCAGCCTGCACAGTCTTTCAGAGATTTGAGATCCAGAAAGCACTTAATCAGTGACATCTGCATCAGGTTCTTGATAGCTGCTGCTAATCCAGAACTGATTCATTTTGCTAAATGTCAGCCGGTCCAGAGAGTCTGAGGACAGACACGCTCTCCTATCTATCACAAAACCTCCGGCAGCACTGAATGCCCATTCAGAAAGCACGCTGGATGTAGTGCAGCCCAGCAGCTCTTTTGTATACTGGGCAAGTTCTGGACAGTGGTCTATTCTCATGACCCAGTAACCCAGTCGATCGTCAACTGGAAAGCTCTCCATATCTGTTTTTGCCCCTAGATTACCTCCCACCATATGATGCAGATGCTGCCGATGGTATGTGGAAGCTGACAGCCCTGGGCGCCGAGGGCTGAAATTTTTTTTTTGAAATGCATCACTAAAGGCAGCCCCCTTCTCTCCTGCTCCTCTCTTGACCAACAGAAGCCTCAAAATTATGTTTTCCACCAGACTGTAACCTACCAAAGTCAGGAAAGACGTTTCATAAACTCCTCTTTAAGGTGTCCTCAAGAGATTTCATCTTCTGCTCCCTCTGCATGGACGGGATGAGTTCCGAGACTTTCCCCTTGTAACGGTGGTCAAGGAGGGTTGCCAAGCAATAGTGATTCTTCTCCTTGATGCCACGTATTCTTGGGTCCTTTGCAGGCTTTGAAGAATGAGGGAGCCTATGCACCGCAAGTTTGCGGAGGCATGAGGAGCAAACTCATCAGGGTCACTGGGGATTACAGTATCTGTCTCCTCCCAGCCAAGTACTACTACCAAGGGTTCTGGGAATGGAAAACCATCTGTTTAGGGTTGACGTATGTCTTGCTCTGCTTCAATGCCTCCAAAGCTGTGAGAATCCTCCCCCTTCCTCTCCTCTTGTGTGTTCCATGGCGTAGGAACAATGGTGTTTGCATAAAGCAGGCCTTGAGAGCAAAGGAAGTCCTCCTCTTCCTCCCGCTGCTCTGCATCGAGTGCCCTGTCCATAATGCCACGCAGAGTCTGCTTCAGCAGGAACACAACAGGGATTGTGTCACTGAGGCATGCATTCGAGTTCAACCTGGTGACCATGTCACAAATTAGGCGGTTTACAGGCAGGTTGGTTTTCCTGCTGAATTCCAGCCAACTGAGCACTGACTGTGTATGACCGCCTTAAATGGCTACAGACTCTTCTGCCCTGCTTTAGCAGATCTTCCAACCCTGGGTACCTATTTAAAAAATGATGCACCACCAAATTGAAGACATGTGCCATGCATGGCACATGTGTTAACTTTCCCTGTCTAAGAACGGACAGGAGATTTGTGCCATTTTTGCACACCATCATTCCTGGTTCCAGCTGGCATGGCATAAACTACCTCTGGACCTGCACTTGCAAAGCTGCAAGAATCTCTGCTCCAGTGTGGCTCCTGTCCCCTAGAGAGACCAGCTGAAGCACTGCATAGCACCTTATAGGCTGACTCATTGAATAGCCCCTTGAACACTTAGGGGGTACTTGTGGTTGATGGGACAATTCAGCAGAGGAGGGCATGTAGGTGGAGGAGGAGGAGAAAGAAAGAGCTGACAAATCTCACATCATCACCACTAGCTGTATAGAAACATGGCGGCACAACAAGCTGCGGCACTGAGCCCTGTCCTGCATCCTTGTGAGTTGCAAGCAGTTACCTAGTGTACTGTGAACAAAATATATTGTCCCTGACCATGCTTGCTGGACCATGTTTCAGCAGTAATGTAGACCTTGTGGCTGACTGCCTTGGTCAACGATGCCACAACATTGCCTTCCACGTGATGGTAGAGAGATGGAGCGGCCTTACGTGAAAAGTAGTAGCAACTGGGAACCTGCCATTGTGCTACAGCACATTGTGCGAATTCAAGGAAGGGGGTAGAATCCACCAGATGGAAAGGCAGGAGTTGTAAAGCCAGCAGCTTTGACAAACTTTAATTTAGACGCTGGGCATGTGGGTGGCAGTGACTGTATTTTTTATATTTTTTGCTGCAGCAGATGGGGGAGAGAAATTTGCCTGCTATAGTCTACAGCTGGTGGTGTGCTACTGGCAGATGTGCTGCAAGGACCTGGGTCAGTGGAGGTTGCTGAGAGGTCATTAGGTATAGCGGCGGTAGACCGGAAAGGTGAGGAGTGAGAAGCAGCCGAATTGCATCCCTTTTGTGTGGCTTTCAGGTGCTCTTGCCAACGGGCTGAGTGGTAAGAGGTTAAATGCCTTGTCAAGCATGTGGTACCAAAATGGCTGGTGGTTTTGCCACGCTTGATATACTTGAGGCAAAGTTTGCAAATTGCAACAGTGCGATCGGCTGCATATGTGCTAAAAAAAGGCCCAAACAGCTGAGCTGTGGGAAGTAGGCCGGGAGATAACAGCTCTGCAAACTGGTGGAATAGGATGACGGCTCTCAACTCTTCCATGATTGCTGCCTCTTTGGGGTTGTGCCTCACCCTTACTTTCCTCCTCTGCTCTATCCAGCACCCAAGTCATGTCAGTGACCTCATCATCATGCCCTCCATCCTCAATATCACTGGCAACAACTTGGCAATACGCTGCGGCTGGGGGAACATGACTGCTAATTTGTTGTTTACCAGTGTTCTCCCCTCTCTGTAGGCTCATGTTCCTACCTTCCTCAACCTCAGAATCAAGTATTGGCTGTGCATCATCAAGAAGCAAGTAACTGATGCCATTTTCAAATAACTCAGCTGACTCCTCTATGCCGAACCGTTCACACACTTTATTGCATAGCTGCCCACTTGGGTTTTAGGAGGCAGTGGAAGCTGGCATAAACACTCTAAAACACTTTAAATTCAACGTTTGAAACTTTTAAAAGTATTGCCTAAAAGTAGACATCAGAAGATATCTTTTTAGCCAGATCACTTTCATCTGTGCTCATCCTAAGATTTGAGTTTCATTTTGTTACTGGGGCATAACTCAGCTGACTCCTCTATGCCGAACCGTTCACACACTTTATTGCATAGCTGCCCACTTGGGTTTTAGGAGGCAGTGGAAGCTGGCATAAACACTCTAAAACACTTTAAATTCAACGTTTGAAACTTTTAAAAGTATTGCCTAAAAGTAGACATCAGAAGATATCTTTTTAGCCAGATCACTTTCATCTGTGCTCATCCTAAGATTTGAGTTTCATTTTGTTACTGGGGCATGATTGATGACTTTTTTTGCATTTTATCTTTTTTTTTATTTCAAAGAAAAACAAAAAAAAAAAACACCCAGAGAAAGGAAAACAATTTTTCATAATAACACAATCAGCTATGATAATAATTGCAAAACAAAACAGCAGTCTCCTACCCAAAGAGTTGTGACCAATTTTTTCATAACCTATCAACTTGTTAATCAGCATCATTTCCTCAACCCGGTCATGTACTTAGAAAAACTGACCCCAGATAGATGGATGCATATTGGGGTTTCCATAAAAAATAAATATCAACCATCACGCCCCTCCTGCAGGGAAGAAGAAAAAAAAAAGGGACAACCCCACACCAGATATTAATAATTTTCCTCCTCTCCTCTCTCTCCCTTACCCCCCCCCCCCCGCGCGCCCGCCCCCCTCGACTCAAGGGATAACAACTAAAGTCACACACCCAGCTCCATCCCGAACTCTTAACTAATTGAAGGATATTATGCCTTCATTCCTCAACCATCTAGGTTCCTATCAATAAGACTCTTTCCTTCCTCAAGAAATTCGAGAGAGACCATGTTTGCTTATATTTCTCTTGTTTCTGCCTTTCTGCCCAGACCATGATATGACTTCTAACTAGACTTTCTTATTGGACAAGGGAACTGGTAGTTGGCAGGGCTTAGCAATTAAGTCAGGGAAAGTCAGGCCCCAGTAACAAAGTGACATCTGATCACACAGGGTCTGTCCAATAAAGGTAAGAACAAGCAGAATATCCGGCAGCATGTGTACCTTTTTAAAACGGTATACGTTCACTTTAAAGAAAAACCTGCTTGTTCACAGAGCCTAAATATGTTTATTCTGCACATACTGGTTTTCTGCACTGGTGTACTATAACCTAGGATGGGATAGCGGAGTGGCCTCTCCTTTGCATTCTTTACCTAAACTAGATATGCTATTGATTTGGGGGTGTCCCCTTTAGAAAGTGGCAAAACAGCCACTTTAGATTACTTAGCCCAAGTTAAAATGAGAATCAGTTCCTCAGTTCTTTTTCTTTGTAAACTACCACACATTTGTTTGGGTAAAAAAAGTATCCATTTCTTCTTTAGCTCAAAAATGGAACTTCCGTTTTAAGTACTGGTGACCCCCTGACATGCCACATTTGGCATGTCATTTTTTAGGGGGGCGGGGGCGGGTACCCAGTTTTGACAGGCACCCAGCTCCCACTTTCTCTCCTGGCACCAGAAGGAAGTTCACCTCTCCCCCTCCCTCCCTGCAATCTTCTGGGACAGGTCTCAGATCCCAGAAAATTGCCCGGCCATTCACAATGCGCCCGGCTGTAAAGCCACATCTCCCACAGTTAGAATGCTGGCATCGCAGGGAGGAACGAGAGAGAGGAGAGAGTCTTTGGGCGGCCGTCAGGTGAGTGTCTTTTTATTAAAAGACTTTTAAATGGGTGGAACCCTGCTCTAAAGTGTTTGTAAAGTCTTTTTTTTTTTCTAAAAAATTACAAAAATGTTATACTTACCTGCTCTATGCAGTGGATTTGCACAGAGCAGCCCAGATCCTCCTCTTCTCGGGTCCCTTTTCTGTGCTCCTGGCCCCTCTCTCCTGTTGAGTCCCCCCACAGCAAACAGCTTGCTACGGAGGCACCCGAGCCAAGCTGAAGGTCCGTGTGTCAATTTAGACACAGGGCTACGGTTTGACCCTGCCCCCTCTCTCTCCTGATTGGCTAACTGACTTTGATTGACAGCAGTGGGAGACAATGCGCCGCTGATGTGTCCCAGCCAATCAGGAGGGAGAGTCCCGGATGGCCGAGACACTCATGGACATTGCTGGACAGAGATGGGGCTCAGGTAAGTATTAGGGGGGCCGAGAGGGGCTGCTGCACACAGAAGGCTTTTTATCTGAATGCATTGGGATAAAAAAAAAAAAAACCTTCTGAGTTTACAACCACTTCAAAGGAAGAGCTTTTAAGGACTCACATACTGTATTTTAGGGCTCCCCCTCTACCTTTTCACTTACATCGAAGAAGGTTAATGGAAGATCTTTCAAGGCAGTGGATGTTCCCATACAAAATACAGTAAGTTCCCTGGCTATTTGATGCCCAGCTATGTCTGTTTTTTTTATGACAAAGCTGTATTAAGCTGGGCATACTGTAGATAGTTTTTTTTTTTTTTTTGCACACAAGTGAGGTGAATAGAGGAATACCCCTTGCCGAGACAATGTATTTTAACAGCGGCTCCCACTGTTCTCAGAATAGGCTAATCAGCAGATGCAGCCAACTGGCTGCGGCCACTGATCAACAAAAGTTTTCCAGCGTGTTCATTCAACAGAAGTCGATCTAACGATTAACCTCTGTTAAATAGGAGGGGCCACACACTGATCAAAATTCAGCTGGTCCCTTTCCCAGGGATTATCTATGGAATTCTTAAACACTGGTGCATCCTCTACAGGAATCCTCAGTGCTCTATTAATTAAGAACATCCAGATCATCAGCAGGGACAGCCCACTTTTTAAAAAAAGTATTCCTCAAATGGGTAAAAGTGCAAAACCTTAAAAAAAAATAAAAAAATAAAGTATATCCAGATCCTCCAATTCTCTATGCAGGAAGCTTGGGAATAAATACCGGATGGGGGGGTGCACATACATCAGAGCAAAGCCTCAAAGACTGTAGGGGACACTGTGACAGAGTAACAAGTCACTTTGTCATGTATCCCTAGTGAGATAAATCACAGGCCATCCCGATCCAGGATAACGCTGTTGCAGCTGAACCCACATGTAGCAAGGACATTCATTGGCTGAGCTGTGGGCACTACAAGGATCTAGACTGTTGTCAGCCAGCATAGCAGTTGGACTTGCAATCAGAATAAAAAAAAAAAAGAAGATTTCACTGCAACAACAAAGGCAACTAAGATTCCCAGCAGGAAGCTTAGCTTGTCTTTGTGCTTACTATCCTACTCCTTAAAGTATTTGTTAGCTCAATATTTGATATCCCTGATATGTGCCTGTTGTACCATGTATTTGTATGCGAAAGTATTCTCTTTGTATTGCTTCCTTTGTGTTAAATCCTTGGTGTTCCTGCCAGTCCCTCTGATTTCCTAATAAAAACTGACCACACTAGGCAGGAGAACACACCCTGGTCAGTTCTCTAGCCTGCTCTCCTTCTGGGTTGCTACTGTTTTCAAAAGTTTTATCTAAATGCAATGCTCTTAACTGGAAATCTAGATGATGTTGTCCTGAAATGACTTGCTGGCAATTCTGTATCTTTTTTTAATTAATATAACATGTTTATATAGATGTGTTTGTGATACTCTGAAAATGTCATTCGTTGCTGTTTCTCACAATGTGAGAGACCCCTCTTTTGCCATTCTGTTGTTATTTCCTTTGGCTGTGGCTGCTTATTGACTCGTTCTATATTAACTGTAAAATTATATTTAAATGGCCTGCAGTGACTCATGCCCTTCCCATGATTTCTGACCAGCGTTGTAATTACTAATGATAATCTAAGAGATTTAATGATGTACGCATTGCTGTGAAAATGTCAATAAATGTCACACATTGTCTTTCAAGGCTTTGCTCTAATTAATATGTTTCTATAATGAAGTAAATGTGATTTGTAATCATGTGTTTTTTTTTTTGTACATTTGTAATCTATAGCAATAGCAATATTTTATAAATTAAATAACTTACTTGTAATGGAATTTAAGAGATATTAGATTACGTGAATTATAAATAGTAAAAGATTGTGCCATTGAGAGAACACACATCTGGAGTTTTCCTGAACGTCTACTGCTGTGTGAATGTTCACTGATGAATAAAAGGGAACTTTGTACTGCTATTTCTAAATGCATTACTTCTTTTTAGCCCCACATTATAGTTGCCGGTATTCAGCTAATAATAAGTACCACACTTCCGTGTTCCATCCAGCGTGCTGATGTCACCCAAAAGCTCTACTCGACATGTTTCATCGCGATTGCCCTGAGGAAGTCCTGTGACAAAATGGGTCGACAGAGCTTTTGCATGATAGAGAAACAATCTCATCAGTTAGATTAAGATCAAATAGCTGGAATATGTTTTACCGTTACCCCATCATACCCTCAACAAATTTTGGGAGATTTATTTTAACCACTTAAGGACTAGCCTTGTTTTGGAATTTAGGTGTTTACATGTTTAAAACAGTTTTTTTTGCTACTTAGAACCCCCAAACTTTATATATTGTTTTTTTCTAGCCTAGAGAATAAAATGGCGGTTATTGCAATACTTATTTTCACACCGTATTTGCGCAGCGGTCTTACAAGTGCACTTTTTTAATAAAAAAATAAGACAACAGTAAAGTTAGTCCAATTTTTTTTTATATTGTGAAAGATAATGTTACGCCGAGTAAATTGATACCCAACATGTCGCGCTTCTAAATTGCGCCCGCTCGTGGAATGGCGTCAAACTTTTAGCCTCAAAAATCTCCATAGGCGACGTTTAAAAAATTCTACAGGTTGCATGTTTTGCGTCTAGGGCTAGAATTATTGCTCTCGCTCTACCGATCGCGGAAATAAGAATGTAAACATCCCTTTAAAAAAAAAGTAATTTCAGAAAAAAAATTAAAATTGGGTCACTTTTATTCCTATTACAAGGAATGTAAACAGGACCTCTTAAATATGATATCTGGGGTCAAAAAGTCCTCAGATCTCATATTTGGACTAAAATGCAAAAAAAAAAAAAAAAAAAAATTGTCATTTGAAAAAACGACAACAGAAAAATGTTCCTTTAAGAGGTATGGGCGGAAGTGACATTTTAACGTTGCTTCAGCCCTCCTATGGTATGGAGATGGGGGAGGCATCTTAGCCTCACTCATCTCCATACCCAGAAAGTGAAAGGACTCCAATCGACGGCTCTGGTAAGCGGTGGAGGGCACGGGAGATCGTCAGGAGGGGGGTGGCACCTCTCCCGCCGCCGATAACACTGATCTTGCGGCGAATCCGAAAAGATGGATATCTCAGTTGTGGCAGCAGCAGCTGCCGTTACCGAGACATCCCTCTTCAAAGTGTCGACGTATATCTACAGGAGCCGGTCGGCAAGTGGTTAAATACACCATTCTGTAAAATAAGTGATACAACTTACCTATACACACTAGATCCATAAAACCATACATCCCATAGCAGATCTGGAAAAGGATGTCTCTTCTTTGCCATACGGCATAAGGGCTAAATGCGGACCACAATAACCATGTCACACTAGATACTAAGAATAAAGAGCCAAGTATGACAGCAATCATCTGGACCTTTTCCACCAATGTAACTGTAATGCGCTGCCACTGAAACACAAAAACAGAAATCATTTTAGCAAACAGCGGCAGTTCATATTTGCAATTTCAAACAGGTATTTATCTATTATGACTCTGAGCTAAAGACTGAAACAGAACTGGCTTATTACTTATAAAAAACCAAGCAGCATACAGAATTTATTTAAAAGTTAAAGGAATTCCCACTCCTCAGGTCTGTTCTTGGGTGCACCATTAAACAAATTCCTGCCTATCGCACTAAAGAATCCTTGGTATTAACATTGAATTAAAAACCCCACCCACCTGGCATTATCATTATAAAGTAGCCTCACTCTCCTTTTCGCATTTTCTGTTTTCATTATACATTAATGGTAATGCAAAAAGGCAGAAATAAGAACTTTCCTTTTTAAGCACAAGGTGTGATATTTTATAGTGGGGGAATGGGCCCAAGAAAATCTGGAGAGGAGATCTTTTTTTCAAAAGTCTCTTCGGGGAATATTTATAACAAACTATACCAAAAATTCACCCACAATTCCTTAGGCTACACTCATCCTATTTAAAAAACAAAATTTGATCAACATTTGCCCAGAAGAAATTACATTCCGAAGCATTTGGGCAGCACAGTGGTGTAGTGGTTAGCACTTTCACCTAGCAGCAAAAAGGGTCACTGGTTCAAATCCCAATCACGACACCATCTGCCTGGAGTTTGCATGTTCTTCTTGTGTCTATGTGGGTTTCCTCCAGGTACTCTGGTTTCCTCCAACACTCTAAAGACATGCTGGTAAGTTGATTGGATCCTGTCTAAATTGACCCTGGTATATGTGTGTTAGGGACCTTAGGTTGTAAGCTCTTAGGGATTGATGTGACTGTAGTACTTGATGGCACTATATAAGTACCTGAAATAGATTCAGCAACATTTTTTCTACAATAGTAACAGGTCTTTACTATAACTTTCATCCTAATTAAAAGAAGGTGTTACCCTCCCTGCATCTCCTCATCCTGTTTTAATAAAATACACCTTCTTCAGCTGTCATGTCATTGTATTTCAAGTTCAATTGCTCTAATGCATCCTACAATCTCTTTCTGTGCAGAGTCAGAGATCCCAGATCCTGGCCTCAAATAGTCATCTGACTGTTAGTGGACATATCAGAATTATGCAAAGGATGATTGTGGCACAAGTTAGGGTTAATCAAGTTAAAGTTTTTATTCTTGAAAAAAAAAAAATCAGAAGATAAATCCAACATGTTTCGGGGGCTCAGAACTCCCCCTTCAGTAGGACTAAAACACTTGCTGAAACAAAAGCTTATACTGGACCCACAAATGCAATACAATTACAATTTATTATGAATGTAGTGCAGTCACTGGCTGACAGCCTGGGAACTCCCTGAACTAAAAGGGAAGGAGTCCTTACTGTATATGTATTCTAGCAAAGTGAGACATTCCTGGATGCCAGGTTTACCCTTGTGATTTTCCAGTTTGCTCTCTCTATCTGGTTTGCTAAAATTAGCAAGTCGACTTTACTGTTCAGATCAGGTTGGAGTGCCATCATAAATTCCTCCATGGCTTACGGGAAATGTGAGCCCAAATTTCCTAAATGAGGGCCTGGGAGAAGTCCTGTAGAATTGAGATAGACTTGGAAGACTGGGACAGATTTGGCAATAGAGAGCTGAAGCCTCTAATGGGCCTATTAATAGAAACAGTCATTTGCCATTTTTGTTCCTTGAATTTGGCACTTATTGAGCTATGCATAGAGCTTATTCTGACATTATTTTTCAAGCAGCAATCAATTTTATTATTCAGATAAAATAGAACAATTTTCTCTGCTCTTTTACTGGTAAAAAAATCTGTCTTTATTGATAAAAACTAGGTAACATGGGCCATTAGAGGAAGAATCATTCTTTTGACAGCACTGCATGTTTTTCAAAAATTTTGACCCTATATTTTACAAAAAAGTAAATCACAACTGCAAATTTCACAGGCCTTTTCTCCTGATAACATCTCACACAATTTCAGATTTGCAGGTGTATATATATATCAAGAGAAATTGCTGGCCAAAAGATGAAAAATTCTGTCAAAGTCAACACGAAAAGGGAGTCCTTTTGGTGACAATTTGGTATAAATAGGTCCCAAAGAATGTTGTGTTGTCAAAAAAATGTGTACAAATCCTTCCTGGTTGTTCCATACCTCCAAAGGTCTGGCTTTCAACCTAAAGTGTAACTCCGCTTTTGTTGATAAAAAAAAAAATTCCCCTCTAGGTGATCAATGTACATTACAAGGATTCTAATAAACTTTGTTGCAGATTCCTACCTTTTGTGATTTTGAAGAAATCCCTGTGTGTTTCTCTGTGCCCATGTGCTAAGCGGGTCTAATGGGAGTGGTTTCATAATTATGAACCAGCTGCTGCACGTGCAAAGCTCTAATAAGGAAAACTGCATGATCAGCATTCCCTTTTAAACCTGATTTCCTATTGGGAGTATCTCACCAAAAATGAAATTTTTGTTGCAGGGGATGCCGGAAATCTCAATTGTATCTTAGTGCAGGCTTCTGGGAAAATCAGTAAGCCAATTACACAAGCAGGAAATGACATATCAGGGGGGCGTTCTGTACACATTCTGTGTACAGAACACTTCCAGGTAGCCATATTGCATTGCATTTTACAAAAAATACCAGTGCTGCAGATTGAAAAGGAAAGGTCATTTTTAATAACATCCAATTACAATATGACTTATGTTGCAATTGTATAGGCTATATAATTTTCTCTTTTATTTGCTATTTTTTCCCCACAAAAGTGGAGTTACCCTTTAAGGCATATATGTAAGACTTCTGGGACCATCTCCTCCATGTTTGGTTGAACCTTCTGGCATTCCCTTCTATTGGGCTGAAGTTATTCTCAGTGTCTTAGCATTCAGGCCCATTTGACCAAAAAATATTTGACTTTCTTTGGGTCTTGGATCCAATTTTTTTTTTACATCCAAAATGAATTTGCAAGCGTCTTTTTGCATTTTGCTTCTTTTATTTTTTTTCTCTTTGATTTTCTTGAACAGCCTTCCTTTTGTTACGTTATAAACAAAACAAACAAAATCAAGCCCTACAGCAGTATGATAAAGGAAACAGCAAAGCGAACAAATATCTACACAGTTCTTTTCTCATATGTCAATTTCAGTAGGTTTTGCAGAATTTTGATTGCATCTATTGTCTATGATACAGAAGTCCTAACCAAAAAAAGATAAAAAATGTAACCTTGTTTGCTTAAGTGTAGCTTTCCGATCAAGCAGAAATGGCCAGAATAGGATGGCATACATAATTAATTTCTGCGCATTAGCATTACATCTACAATAGCCTAATCTGTCATATTACCAGTTTATATGTGCACTTTCCATTTATTAATCGCAGGTGCAGCGTGTGACACTACACCTCACAGACCAATCTTTATGGTAAAGCTGGCCACATATAAAATCTTATATAAATTCATTCAGCTCTAAACAGCACATATGGAAGAATCTCCTGCTAGGACTATTGTATATTGACACTATGCAAACAGTGCCTGATTGGATCCAGGCGCTGTCTGGTTGACAATTTTCTGTCAAGAATTTGACCATGTGCTTTCTCAAAATGACCAAGGTGTAGGAGGGTGTACCTTCATTATCAGCACCAGAGCAAAATCAGTGCTGTATTAATAATCTGCACCCCTTTAGCTGTGCAGGCAGGGCCGGATTTTCCACAAGGCCACGAGGCCAGGCCTCGGGGCGGCAGGGGTGCAGGGGCGGCGCCACTCCTGTGGCGATATCTTGGCCGCCCCCCCGCGCACTAACATAGCAGCATGGCAGGTGCGGCAGGTCTGTGCCTTCTCTAATATCACTGCACTGCCCCCTCCCCACACTGCCGGTCTTATTCACACAAAACATGAAGCGTGCCCGCTCTAGACAAAGGGCGGGACTTTTTAAGTTAAGAAGTGGGTGATTGGTTGCTTGGCAGCGGGACGGTTCCAGCAATAAATCACTCACTTTTAACGTGAAAAGTCCCGCCCGTTGTCCAGAGCGGCCAGGCTCCATACCTTATGTGAATAAGGTAGGGATCTTTGGGAAGGGGGGAGTGCTGTGCTGTAAAGGAGTTTGATATTGAGAGAGGACTGTGATGGGGGGTCAGTCTGTGATGGGGGTCTGTGATGGAGAGTCTGTGATGGGTCAGGACCAGTTTGTGATGGGGGGTCTGTGATGGGGGGGGGGGGTCAGTCTATGATGGGGGGTCTGCTATGGGTCAGGTCAGTCTTTAATGGGGGTCTGTGATGGGGGGTCAGTCTGTAATGAGGGGTGTGTGATTTGAGGGGTCAGTCTGTGATGGGTCAGTCTGTGATGGGGGGGGTCAGTCTGTGATGGGGGGGGTCTGTGATGGGGGGGGGGTCAGTCTGTAATGAGGAGTCTGTGATTTGGGGGGTCAGTCTGTGATGGGAGGGTCTGTGATGGGTCAGTCTGTGATGGGGGGGTCAGTCTGTGATGGGAGGGTCTGTGATGGGGGGGTCAGTCTGTGATGGGAGGGTCTGTGATGGGTCAGTCTGTAATGGGGGTCTGTGATGGGGTGTCAGTCTGTAATGAGGGGTCTGTGATTTGAGGGGTCAGTCTGTGATGGGAGGGTCTGTGATGGGGGGTCAGTCTGTGATGGGTCAGTCAGTAATGGGGGTCTGTGATGGGGCGGTCAGTCTGTAATGAGGGGTCTGTGATTTGGGGGGTCAGTCTGTGATGGGAGGGTCTGTCATGGGTCAGTCTGTCATGGGGGGTCAGCCTGTGATGGGTCAGTCTGTAACGGGGGGTCTGTAAAAGGGGGTTGTGATGTAAAAGGGGGTATGTGATGTAAAGGGGGGACTGAGGACACTGATGTAAAAGGGGGTCTGTGATGTGATGTGAAGGGGGGACTGAAGACACTGATGTAAAAGGGGGTCTGTGATTTCTGCACTAGCAAAACACAGGTCTTTGCAAGGGCAATAGAAAACAATTGTTTTCTATGTGTCCTGTTCACACTGCAACAGCGCCACTGCGTGCTGAGCAGTGTGGTGCAAAATGCATACTGTTTCTATGCACTGCAACTGAGCTGTGTTGCATAAAAATGAATGAAATGTATTTGCATAAAGAACTATTTACAATCATCTTTGGGTCAAGAAAGACTGAACAGTTTAGCTTTACTTGCCATTGAGTCAGAACTTTTAAATACTTTGTCCTACGAAGATATTATCGATGAGTTTTTGCCAAAAGAAAAGTTAAAACTAAAAAATTGTAGGGAGTTTCTTACTGCTATAATCTTTAAAAGGCATTTTCTGCATTACAGAGTATTTTCAGTCTGTTCAATTAAAGCCAGTTATTTTCAGTGTTCTTGTGTGTGGAGATGTGTTTTTAATTGATCTATTGTAGCAGTCATCGATAAAGGACGAGAATGGTGGTGTGTGTGTGTGGGGGGGGGGGGGGGGTTGTTTAATTGAAGGACACGGCCTTGGGGCGGCAATTGGAGTAAATCCGGGCCTGTGTGCAGGGTCACAAAGAGTAATGGCCCGTACACACAATCCGAAAATCGGACGAAAAATACCGCTTTCAAATCGATCGTACGATAATCGGATCGTTAGTACAGAGCTATCGAGAGCCGATCATCCAATAGTATCTGATCAGACAAGCATGAAAATTGTTCTCATATGATAACAGATCGTATGATTTTCATTTATTCAGTACAGTTGTCCTCTGAAAATACAATACAACAGATTACATCACTTCTGATTTTTTATTCTGTCGTACAAGAATTTTTGTAACTTTAGTAACCTCTCCATTTTTTATATGCGACTAGCATGCAAAAAAAACGTACAATCTTTTGTCTGATTTTCGGATCGTGTGTACGGGCCATAACTGTCTTATGTCTACATCCAGCTGTGTGAAGACTTTTGGGAAAACACTCAACCAATCATATAGGCAGGAAAAAGATATAATCAGTTATTGCAAGCAAGAATTGTGTGGCTACATTAGAAAATCAGAGTGGTCTGCAGATTGAAACATAAAGGCAAATTTCAGCAACAATGATATCATTTGTGTAGTGATTTTTTATGCTAGTTTACAGTGCCTTGAATAAGTATTCATACCCCTTGAAATGCTCCACATTTTGTCATGTTACACCCAGAAACATAAATGTATTTTATTGGGATTTTATGTGATAGACCAACACAAAGTGGCACATAATTGTGAAGTGGAAGGAAAATGATAAATGGTTTTCAAAATTTTTTACAAATAAATATGTAAAAAATGTGGGGTGCATTTGTATTCAGCCCCCCTGAGATCCACCTTTCACTGCAATTACAGCTGCAAGTCTTTTTTGGTATGTCTCTACCAGCTTTACACATCTAGAGAGTGAAATGTTTTCCCATTCTTCTTTGCAAAATAGATCAAGCTCTGTCAGATTGGATGAAGAGCGTCTGTGAGCAGCAATTTTCAAGTCTTGCCACAGATTCTCATTTGGATTTAGGTCTGGACTTTGACTGGGCCATTCTAACACATGAATATGCTTTGATCTAAACCATTCCATTGTAGCTCTAGTTGTATGAATAGGGTCGTTGTCCTGCTAAAAGGCGAACCACTGCACCAGTCTCAAGTCTTTTGCAAATTCTAACAGGTTTTCTTCTAAGATTGCCTGTTTTCGGCTCACTCCATCCTCCCATTAACTCTGACCAGCTTCCCTGTCCCTGCTGAAGAAAGGCACATGATGCTGTGTTCAGGGTACTGTGCAGTGTTAGTTTTCCACCACACATAGCGTTTTACTTTTAGGCCAAAAAGGACCAGAGGACCTTCTTCCGCATGTTTGCTGTGTCCCCCACATGGCTTCATGCAAACTGCAATTGTGACTTTTTATGGCTTTCTTTTAACAATGGCTTTCTTCTTGCCACTCTTCCATAAAGGCCAGATTTGTGGAGTGTACGAATAATAGTTGTCCTGTGGAAAGATTCTGACACCTGAGCTGTGGATCTCTGCAGCTCCCCCAGAGTTACCATGGGCCTCTTGGCTGCGTCTCTGATTAATGTTCTCCTTGCTCAGCCTGTCAGTTTAGGTGGATGGCCATGTCTTGGTAGGTTTGCAGTTGTTCCTTATGCTGTCCATTTTCAGATGATGGCTTGAACAGTGCTCAATGAGATGTTCAAAGCTTGGGATATATTTTTTAGAACCTAACCCTGCTTTAAACTTCTCCACAACTTTATCCTTGACCTGTCTGGTGTATTCATTGGTCTTCATGATGCTGTTTGTTTACTAAGGTTCTCTAACAAACCTCTGAGGGCTTCACAGAACAGCTGTATTTATACTGAGATTAAATTGCACACAGGTGGACTCTATTTACTAATTAGGTGACTTTTGAAGGCAAATGGTTCCACTACATTTTAGTTAGGGGTATCAGAGTACAGGGGCTGAATACAAATGCACACCACACATTTTAGATATTTATCTGTACAAAATTTTGAAAATCATTTATCATTTTCTTCCACTTCACTTGTGCCACTTTGTGTTGGTCTATCACATAAAATCCCAATAAAATACATTTATGTTTTTGGTTGTAAAAATACAAAATGTGGAAAATTTCAAGGGGTATGAATACTTTTTCAAGGCACTGTATATTTGTAGCCGCAAGCGTGTTTCCCTTTAAGAGTTTTTCTTGAAGTGCCCATTTAATACATGATTAGTGCTACAGAAATAGAATATTATCCACTTGGCGCCCGCGCTATAGCCGAAAGACGGCTTCAAGCAGACGCTTCCTGCCGGGAGGACATCCATGGACGTCCTCCTGTTTACTTCCGCAATGCGCGCTCCTGAGAGCGAGCATCGGGGAAGTTCTGTGCTGGCCGTGTCCCTCGGACACAGCCAGTCACAGATCGCTGTAAACGGCCAATCACAGCGGCCGTTTACAGCGCGATCGGCGTGATGAGATCATCTCTCAGTGCCACTCTCCCTCCTCACACAGAGACAGCGTGTGAGGAGGGAGAGATGAACGGCTGCAGCGGCCGCAAGTTAAAAAAATAAATAAATAAAATAAATGTGCCATCTATCCCGGCTGCCATCTGTCCCCATTGCCATCTGTCCCCATTGCCATCTGTCCCCACTGCCATCTTTCCCCACTGCCACCTGTCCCCAGTGCCATCTGTCAGTGCCAACTGTCCCCAGTGTCACCTGTCCCCAGTGCCATTTGTCCCCAGTGCCACCTGTCCCCAAGTGCCATCTGTCATCAGTGCCACGTCAGTGTCACGTGTCATCAGTGCCACATAGTGCCATCTGTCATCAGTGCCATATCAGTGTCACGTGTCATAAGTGCCACATATCAGTGCCATCTGTCATCAGTGCCACGTATCAGTGCCATCTGTCATCAGTGCCACCTGTCAGTGTCACGTGCCATCGGTTATCAATGTCACATGCCATCAATGCCACGTATCAGTGCCATCTGTCATCAGTGCCACGTATTAGTGCCATCTGTCATCAGTGCCACGTATTAGTGCCATCTCTCATCAGTGCCACGTATTAGTGCCACATGATATCAGTGCCACGTTTAAGTGCCATCTGTCATCAGTGCCACATATTAGTGCCATCTGTCATCAGTGTCACGTGTCATCAGTGCCCCATATGAATCACTTGTAGTAAAGACAGAATTAAAAGAATATATCACTTAATGCACCGGTCAGGTTGGAACACTAAAACATTGGAAGTTAATTATAAATGCATCTCAGATTGGTACCTAACCCCCGTGAAGCTTAGTAAGTTTCAAAAAGACAAAACGTCGGAATGCTGGCGTGGATGTGGGAATTTGGGAACGATGGCCCACATCTGGTGGGATTGCCCAAAGATCCAAAAATACTGGTTGCATATACTGGATTTAATTAAAACAATTACAGGGGAAATCATACCACATGACCCATGGACGGTGCTGTTTCATGGGACGGATAAGCCCATGAGACAATACAAGTCCTCAATAACTCCGATACTCTTAAATGAAGCTAAAAACCTCATTACAGGGCATTGGCGGGAATTAGAGAGCCCGAGTATAACAGAATGGATAAACAGGGTAAACTACCATCAAAAAATAGAAACTCCTGAAGCACACAGAGCAGAAGAAGGTGGGGGGAAATGGGAAAGCTGGGAACTCTTCAAAGACTCATGGAGATTCGCAGAAGAAATCATGAAGTAGAGATGACAATAACTGTCTTATCCCTGGTAGGGGCCGTACCCATGTAACGCGTTTCTGCAGGACAGGGACAGGGGTGGGAGAGGGGGGGGTTGGGAATGGGTGAAAAATGTGAAATGCGTTTGTATATTTTTCCTTTTTGGTTGTTAATTCTTCTCCATATGTTGTGGAGGGAATAAGTTTGTATGCATTTTTAAAGAAAACTTGAAATAAAGAATAAAAAAAAAAAAAAAAAAAAAAAAAAAAATCAGTGCCCCATATTAGTGGCATCTGTCATCAGTGCCACATCAGTGTCACGTGTCATCAGTGCCACGTATCAGTGCCATCTGTCATTAGTGCCACATCAGTGCCACGTGTCATTGTCCTGGTGCTCCAGGGCCTTCAAAAGTGTAATAGGTAGTCAACAAGTTAGATGTGTAATTTATGCTCCTAGAACATGTGATGGCGCTCCCTGCATGTTGGGCCTCTTTAAGTGGCCAGGCTGTGAAAAAGTCCCACACATGTGGTATCGTAATACTCAGGAGGAGTAGCAGAATTTATTTTGGGGTGTCATTTGTGGTATACACATACCATGTGAGAGAAATAACCTATTACAATGACAATTTTGTGGGAAAAAAATATATTTTGCAAAGAATTATGTTAGAATATGGTGAATTATCTATATTATTTTCTTCAATTGTAATGATTGTCTATTACCCAAAGTGTACATGGCCAGGTCTAGGTCCATACAATATAACAGCCTTATGCCCCATACACACGGTCGGCATTTCCGACGGAAAATGTCCTATCGGACCATGTTGTCGGAAAATCCGACCGTGTGTGGGCTCCATCGGACTTTTTCCGGCGAAATTTCCGACGGAAAAAATTTAAGATCCTGCTCTCAAATTTTCCGAAAACAAAGTCCGATCGGACTTTTTCCGATCATGTGTAGCGAATTCCGACGGACAAAGTGCCACGCATGCTCAGATCAAATTACAAGACCAAAGCTATTGGCTACTAGCCTCTACGTAGTTCCGTCGTACGCAACGAATGTCACCACGTTCAGAATGATCAGATTTTCGGACAACTTTGTCCGACCGTGTGTATGCAACACCGGTGTCGGACAAAATCCGTCGGAAATAATCCGACGGATTTTGTGGTCAGAATTTCCGACCGTGTGTACGGGGCATAAGAAGGAGCAGTTTGTGCAGCAGACAAGTTAGGTGTGTCATATTTTTGCTTTAAATGATTGTGTCTGATTACTGGATAAAGATTCTTCACTTCTGCTTTGAAAAGGGAAACTCGATTTACTGTGCATAGTTCTAAAAAGAGAAACAGTGAATGGCATTGGGGAATGTGACAGTGGGTTCAGGTACAGTACATAGTGATTGTTAAAGACAGGTCAATAATGGTCTTCTGTGCAAAGGTAGAAGAGTTCATTAAACATACAAGTATACACTAATAACAGACTCCAGGCTTCATTGCTCATATGCTCCTGATGTTTTCTGCCTGTGTCACTCCACAGATCTGAGTTGCAAAGTCAGACCTAAACAGAAATCCCTGCCTCTGCAGATGGGAGACTGCACTTAGTTACTCTGAGATTTGTTCAGGTGTAAGGAGCTGGCTTGGGGTTGCCAGCAAAGTGATGTATTTTACACTGTGTACTTTGCAGGTACAGTTGCATTCTGCAATGGCATTTGCTTTGTAGAAGCCCCCCAGAGCTCCCTTTTTAATTACCTGAACCCAATCTTTCCAGCGATGAGAACAAGCCCAGCAGCTTCAGCCGCTGTCTTGGTCCTCATTGGATAGATTGATAGCAGCAGCAGCAGCCCCTGGCTCCCGCTGCTGTCAATCAAATCCAGTGATGGGGTGGGGCTGAGTTCTGCTGTCTGTGTCAATGGACGCAGCAGCAATACTTGGGAGCACTCGATGTGGCGAGGAGCCTGGAGCGCCGCTGAGGGACCCCAGAAGAGGAGGATCAGGGCCACTCTGTACAAATCCAAATCTCCTCACAAATTAAAAGAGAACGAATGGCAGACATTGAAAGACTAGAAAAAGAATTCAAAAACCTGAAAAGCCTCCATAAACAAAACCCCAAACAGATGCCCACAGATAAACTGGATCCTGCCCTGACTCTCCCTAAATCTCTCTCTCACGGCCAGGGCCGAAAAGAGCACCAGATGGAGCGGAGCAAAATTTTATCACCACAGAGATAAAATAGGTTCCATGTTAGCAGCCAAACTTACCCCTCAGGCTAGACAACACTCCCTACCTAAAATACGCATCCCTGATGGGAAACACACTCTGAAACCGCAATGCATCATGGAAACTTTCCATGCATACTACAAGAAATGATACAGCAGGGTGAACAAAGACAACGAGACCCATCGGAACTCACTCCTAGATTCGCTCCCAATCCCAAAATTATAATCCCGACACCAAGAAAAACTGGAAGCTCCGATATCAGCGGAAGAGATAACTCAGGTTATTAAGAACCTCAAACAGGGCTCGGCTCCTGGACCGGACGGCTTTTCCACGCCATATTATAAAATGTTTGCAGAGACTCTAGCTCCCCACCTACCAAACTTCTTCAATTCCAAAACTTCAGGGGCCCCGCTAGAGAGACAGCTTAATGCGGCTTTCATCTCCGTTATACCCAAACCAAACAAAGACCCGGGGGAGGTGGGGAACTATAGGCCCATTTCTTTAATCAACAATGACATGAAGATCTTGACCAAGATCCTAGTGGATCGCATGGCATCCTTCATTGGTCTGTACATTCATAAAGACCAGTTGGGATTCATCCCAGGCCGACAAGGTCCAGACCAAATTATAAGGGCGATATACATTATCTCAATACTACAATCCAAATGGGCAAGGAAGGGCAGCCGAGAGGGCCTGCTACTTTCGCTTGACCTACAAAAATCCTTTGATTCCGTTTCTTGGCCCTACCTATTCAACATTTTGCACCGCTGGGGTTTTGGTCAGAAATTCATGGGTTTTATAGGGGTCCTCTACTCCAAATCAGAAGCACAAGTCCGACTACAGGGGTATTACTCTGAGCCTATTAAAATAGCTAGAGGGGTGATACAGGGATGCCCCTCTCCCCCCTTATATTCACAGTCACAGAGCCGGAGTTTGTGGCCCCGGAAGGAAGAGGGGTGAAGATGGACGCTCCCTGCTAGTGGGGACAACGGTGACATCGTGGGCTTTGGTTTCAGACGATGCATAGTAGCCCATTATGCTTTACTTTAGCAGGGAAATAAAGAGGAAGTAAAACCCACCAGGGTTTACTTCCTCTTTTAGATGCAGGCACCTGCACCCAAAGCCAACCGAAGACTCAGCTTGGGTGAGGACATTGCTGAATCCCTGAGCAGGTAAGTGTCCTTATATTAAGTCAGCAGTTACAGTATGTGTAGCTGCTGATTTTCATTTTTTGGGGGGAGACTGGAGCTCCTCTATAATACAACAATATTCTGCAATTCACAGCAAGCAGATTAATGAGATTTTAGTTGTTTAGTGAACGCATACTCTTAAAAAATCATTTCTGATTAGTTAACTACATGTAATTTGCAAATGAATCCACTCTACTGGACAACAGTAACCAATTAGCCAACTATGGCCTAATGCCATTTATTTTAAACTGGTTGAAAAAAAAGCTATTTAAGTGCAGATGGTTTGCCTTACCTGACAAGGTTTCTTCAATTTAATAGCTATAACTTGGTATCTGTAGCAGCATAGTTCACAAGTCCATGATCCTCTTTCGCTAATCCATTTTAAAAGGCAGAGTTGATGAGTGTACCTTACAGAACCATCACATCGACATGGATTAAGTAATTCACCCTTAAATAGAATAAAAAGTAAATCAATTGCAAAATGTCAATGTAAATATTTAGCAAACGCTGACAAAAATAACACACTTGCACATTTTTGAACTTTAAACTGGATGTTATTCAAAGCTGTTGAGGACCAGTGTGAATATTCTAATGATAGGTATCACATCATGGTATGGGTAAGGCACCAATTCCGCACCCTCTGGCACCTTCAATGTTCTGCTCATTAGCGTATACATGTCTACTGTTCTTTTTTTTTTTTTTTGCAGTCTCGCAACACATTGCCCTAGAAAAGTTGCAACTTCACCACAGCACATGTTACCTGAAGTTGCCTCCAAGAAAAACAATTCTGTCATCCTCAAACCAGTAGTTCAACGCAGTATCTCCCATCAAAATATCACTCCCTTCTATCCCTGATTTTGAAGTGCCGCTGCAAATGCCATTGCCCCCAATATCTAGCTCAAAATTAGAGTGTCAGAGTGTAAGGGGGAGTGAAAAACACTAAAGGACTACAGTGCCTTGCAAAAGTATTCACCCCCCCTTGGCATTTTTCGTGTTTTGTTGCCTCACAACCTGGAATTAACATGGGATTGTTTGAGGATTTGCATCATTTAATTTACAAAACATGCCCACAACTTTGAAGATGTTTTTTTTTTTATTATTGTGAAGAAAACAACAAATAGGACAAAATAACAGAAAAGGTCAATGTGCATAACTATTCACCCCCCTAAAGTCAATACTTTGTAGAGCCACCTTTTGCGGCTATCACAGCTCCAAGTCGCTTTGCATAAGTCTATATGACCTTGCCACATCTTACCACTGGCATTTTTGCCCATTTCTCCTTGCAAAACTACTCCAGCTCCTTCAAGTTGGATGGTTTACACTTGTGAACAGCAATCTTTAAGTCTGACCACAGATTTTCTATTGGATTGAGGTCTGGGCTTTGACTAGGCCATTCCAACACATTTACATGTTTCCCCTTAGACCACTCAAATGTTGCTTTAGCAGTGTGCTTGGGGTCATTGTCCTGCTGGAAGGTGAATCTCCGTCCTAGCCTCAAATCACACACAGGGTGGTACAGGTATTGCTCAAGCATATCCCTGTATTCACCACCATCTGTCTTTCCCTCAACTCTGACCAGTTTCCCAGTCCCAACTGCTGAAAAACATCCCAACAGCATGATGCTGCCACCACCATGTTTCACTGTGGGGATGGTGTTCTTTGGGTGATGTGATGTGTTGGGTTTGCGCCAAACATAGCGTTTTCTTTGATGGCCAAAAAGTTAAGCCAGAGCACCTTTCTCCATGCATTTTGGGAGTTTCCCACATGCCTTTTTGCAAACTAAAAACGTGCCATTTTGTTTTTTGCTGAAAGTAATGTCTTTCTTCTGGCCACTCTGCCATAAAGCCCAACTCTATGGAGCGTACAGCTTATTGTCGTCCTGTGTACAGATACTCCAGTCTCTGCTGTGGAACTCTGCAGCTCCTCCAGGGTTACCTTGGGTCTCTGTGCTGCCTCTCTGATTAATGCCCTCCTTGCCCGGTCCGTTAGTTTTGGTGTGCGGCCGTCTCTTGGCAGGTTTGCTGTTGTGCCATGTTCTTTCCATTTGGTTATGATATATTTGATGGTACTCCTAGGGATCATCAAAGATTTGGATTTTTTTTTTTTTTTTTATAACCTAACCCTGACTTGTTCTTCTCAACAACATTGTCCCTTACTTGTTTGGAGAGTTCATTGGTCTTCATGGCAGTGTTTGGTTAGTGGTGCCTCTTGCTTAGGTGTTGCAGCCTCTGGAGCCTTTCAAAAAGGTGTGTGTATGTAATGACAGATCATGTGACACTTAGATTGCACACAGGTGGACATTATTTCACAAATTATGTGACTTCTGAAGGTAATTGGTAGCACCAGAACTTTTTAAGGGCTTCTTATCAAAGGGGGTGAATACATACGCACATGCCAATTATCGTTTTTTTATTTCTGAAAAATAGTTTTATGTATACCTTTTTCTAATTTTACTTCACCAACTTAGACTTGTGTTCTGATCCATCCCATATAATTCAGATTAAAAAAACATTGAACTAAAGGCTGCAATGTAACAAAATAGGTAAAAAGCCAAGGGGGGTGAATACTTTTTCAGGGCACTGTATATACTGTCTATATATTGTGTATATATATATATATATATATATATATATATATATATATATATATATATATATATATATATATATATATATATTAGTAAAGAGAACTTTAAGATTGACTATAAATGTACATACAGCAATTGTGGCTAATATCTGTAATGTGTCCAATATGTGTATTTCCTATAATTGCCAACTTTATCCTGAGGCCATAATGCAATTATTTCCTGAAATACCACAATCAGAAAAAAAAAAAACATTGCGGCCACTGGATGGAGGGGGTGATAATAGAAAATACATATGTTAGGTGCATTACTGGCTGTGCAAATGCTAAGGCATTCGCTCAGTGATTTTTTAAAATATTTGGGCCTCTTTTATTTTTCTTCGACCAAAGCAGTCCTTTACTAGGTGGGTAATATATAAGTAAACAAATACACAGCAAGTGTTACATTTTGGGATACTCCTCTATTGATCATACCAGAAACGCTCCACATTTGGAAAATAAATGTATGTTACATTCACATCTTTCCATTTAGGAGTATCTTAACTGTTGCTGCCTGTTGCATTTGGGTTCTAACAAACCGCATCTTCCTTTAAAGTGTCACTAAATCCACATCATAAAAAACTATCAACAAATGGTATATTCCATGCTGTTCATACTAACTCAGTGGTATGAACAGCACTATGAGATTCATTTTCTGTATTCTTCAAAAAACCTGGTTGATCCTACTGCCCTCAATCTCCACCAGGGGCGGCCATCCACCCTATCCATGCTGCCACCCCCCATATCCATGCATATCCATACCTTTACAACCCCTTTAAGTAGAACTAAAGGCAAATCTTTTTTTTTTCCCATTTTGGATAGGGAGGGTTATAACTCCTGTCTCATTGGAGAGATTTTTCTTTACTTCCTGTCCCATAGCCAAAACAGGATGTGAGGATAATCCCACCAAAGTGAGGGAATTCCTGGCTGTCACCAGAACTAGCGTCCCTATTGGAAGATGTCCCATCTATTCCAGTTCTGGTTACAACCCAAAATTTGGGAAGGTCTTTCACTTTCGCTCCCAGTGATAATGGTAAACAGGATAAATTTGTACAGGGAAATCTCCCTAATGGGGGCACAGAAAGTAATAAAAACCTGACAGGTGATCCCTCTACATTTATTATACTTTAACTAGTATAAAATGACTAAACTATCTCTTGGTGGTTCTCATGTGTGTTTCCATTTAAATCCCTTACCTGTTTTGTCTCCAGGGACTCCCCACCTACAGCACTGCCCTTGTAAATGCCAGCCTGACCATTGTTTGGCCACACAGTGACTACAGATATGCTCACCTTTCATGTTTCCAATTTGTCTTCAAAAATCCTCTTTCCTACGGCTTCTTTGTTTCTTTTCCAGTTGCAGGCAGCTCTGCTTGACCAGTCTGTCCCTGCCGTAATTGCATTCTTTTGTTTTACTGTCCTAATTCTATTTTTATCTAATTGCAGGCAGCATTCCTAACGCCTGATGTCCTATAATTACGTGAAACACAGTTTCAATAGAAAGTGACAATTTAACAAAGCTAGCTATATATATCTACTCTAATCCATTCCATCCGAATACATAGCTGGATGGATGCCGCAAGTCAATATCGTGCCATTTTTTATTTATCTGTCAAATAAAGACATTTTACTCACAAGTAGTCCCCTTTTTAACAAGTCAATGGAGCGAAAGCTATTTACAACCGCTAATTAAAACAGATAGCACAAATGCTAGCTATATGTTATATAGAAATGTATTTTCTAGCTCTTGGATACCCCAGGGAAATTATAAGCACAGCTTGAGCACTTACTCTAAAACCCTTAAATGGCTAGTAGGATACATTTGTTGGGCGTTTGCTCTTTAGCATGAACAGGAAGAGTGAAATGAAGGTCTGGAGTAGAGGTACACATAAAGAGAATAACGTTTCCCTAACAGAATTATACAGCAAATGTTTGAAGTATGCATTCCAATAATGACAAACGCTAATAACCTGCAGAACAGCAGCGTACATCAATCAATATACAGTATGTGAAGAGGGGACGTGTCACTTGTATCATCTGATTCATTTTAAAAGTGTCATTAAAAGAGTAACTGTCAATGAATTTGGAATTTTTTGGAATATTAGGAATATTATTCATGCAAATGTACTTATGTTACATGTAATTTTTATATAATATAAGAAATATACAATATATCTTGAGCATTCACAATACAGGGTCACAAACCCTGCAACTTTCAGGATTCATTTATGCTGTGCTGTGTTATGGCTGTGCTAATCCAAATTAGTTGTAATTATGGCTGTTAAAGTGGTTGTAAACCCCTACAACACACTTTTTGCTACATATAAGCCTATAATAAGGCTTACCTGTAGCTAACCTGGATATCTCCTAAACCTGCACGGTCTAGGAGATATCTCCTGTATTTGCATGTGCCAACGTCATCGGCCCATGTGCACTGAAGCAAACTGATATGTGCCGTTGCTTCAGTTAAGACTGTGCCGTTACCGGCGGCTCCCACGCACATGCGCGGGAGTGACGTCATCGCGGCTTCGGCCAATCACAGCGCCAGAGCCTGCAATACCCGGAAGTAACTCCAGGATCGATGTTGCCGGCCGGAGCAGTGAATGAGGACCGCTGCGGAGGCTTCGATCTCAGGTAATATACATAATGAGCTAGTATGCTATGCATACTAGCTCATTATGCCTTTGTCTTGCAGGTTTTGCTTTTTTTGTTTTGTTTATTGGGTTTACAACCAATTTAATGGCACCTAGTGCAAATACATGGGGGGGGGGGGGAGTACTAAAACGGATGCACACAGAAATTGCTGTCTGTTCTAACATCATCTTGTTCAATTACAACAGTCCCTGATTTGGAGGGACACTGTCCCTCATTCAGAACAAAGTCCCCCTGCCTCTCTTTCTTCCTCATTTGTCCCTCATTTTGGTCTGATCTATATAGTTGTATATAAAATGCAATACTTATCTATCAAAAAGTGTTTTAAAGTGTTAAACCTTTCATCCAACTTCTAAATTGCTGCATTAGTAAATTCCAAAAGTCAGTATAAAGGTATAATAGTGGTAAAAATTTAAAAAGTAAAAAAAAAAAAAAAAAAAAAAATGTCTTTACTACCGCTTTAAGGAAAGAGCTGTGGGAAGTTAGGTTTTAAAAAAATGTATGCTTAAAAAACGATTTTTTTTAACCACTTGCCGACCGGGCCATAGCCGAAAGACAGCTACAGCGGGGTCTTGTTTTTCTGGGAGGGCGTCCATGTATGTCCTCCCAGAACCTTGCTCTTGCACGCCCCCTGATAGTGGCCATTTACCATGTGATCGCTCCGTCAAATGACGGAGCGATCACTTGTAAAAAACAATCAGTCCAGTACAATCGGTACAGTGCAAGGGGAGAGGGGGAGAGATTTCAGCAGCGCTGTGGGCTGGATGTGTAGTGCCCACACCGCTGCTCTGTGACAATACTGTGCAATACTCTGCCCATACTGTGCAATACTCTGCCAATACTATGCAACACTGTGCAATACTCTGCAACACTGTGCAATACTCGGCCAATACACTGCAACACTCTGACAATACTCTGACAATACTCTGCAATACTCTGCCAATACTCGCCAATACTTGCCAATACTCTGCAATAAAAACAGAAACAAAGAATTTATTTTTATTTTTTTTACCGAATTTTCAGTCTTTTTTGATTTATAGCGCAAAAAATAAAAAACCCAGCGGTGATTAAATACCACTAAAAGAAAACTCTGTGTGAAAAAAAGGATAAAAATGTCATAGGGGTACAGTGTTGTATGACTGAGTAATTGTCATTCAAAGTGTGACAGCACCAAAAGCTGAAAATTGGTCTGGTTAGGAAGGGGGTTTAAGTGCCCCATGGTCAAGTGGTTAAATTAACCCTGTCTGTACTCTGCTGTCAAATTGTATTCCTTTGGGGACACACACCCTCATTCCTCCTCCTCCATTGAGAAAAGTTATTCCATTGATTACACTACCTGGACCACAATCTATGAATTGGAGAGTCTAATTTGTCAACAGATTCTCTTTCCCTCATTCACAAATCATGCATGAAGGAAAGAAATCCTGCAGCATGCAGCTCATCCGCAGCCCCCCCCCCCCAATACCTTCCCTAGCCTGATTGCGATCCAGCGATGTGCATAAGAGCGGCCGCTCTCCCGGGTCTCTGCTGTCAATCACAGCTCACAGCCAGTGAGGAGGGAGCAGGGGACAAGCAGCTTGCTATGGGGTCATTTGGAGAAGAGTAGGGACCAGGAGAACCGGCAGGGGGACCCAAGAAGAGGAGGATCAGGCTGCTCTGTGAAAATCCATTGCACAGAGCAGGTAAGTATAACATGTTTGTTATTTTTTTTTTAAAAAGGAATATACGGTAATATATAATATATCCCCTGCAGACTCCAAGTTGCTGATGGACAGAGCTGTTTGACATACTGTAAAACATTGCCCAATTCTGTTTAAATTCTAAACATAAAAATATAATTTAATATAATACCGTGGGGTTGCTGTAAAGTATTAAATACTACAAAGTCATACTACAACGTTTTTTTCATTTATCATCATCAGCCTTCATGCTGAAGATGCTGACTGTGCAGATGCTGTTTCTCAGGGATGCTACTGCATGTCAGAAAATGTAAATTCAAAATGTTCCTCTATATTTGTTTGATTCCTCATCATTATCATCAAAATCCTTGTCTAGTCCAAGATGTCAAGGGTGCTGATGCTGCCAGCAAACAAATTATTAATTTCCTTATAGCATTTATATCTGATCATTTATAGATGTTTTTCTCTACCTCCTCCAAAATAAAAATCTAAAATGTGTGAATGGCTGTAGATCTTCATGTTGAAAAACCAGATAGTGTACACAAATAATGATTAAAATTATTTTTAGGACGTTTGGTAATCTCAAATGAATACAGGTCATAACTGAGCACTGAGAATTCTTTTTTTTTCCATTTATATATATTATATTCTGTAATTGATTAGCTTGATTTACATATTCTTACTAATGTATGTATATTTTTTTTAAAAACTTTTTCTATTATGAAAGAATCACTGGGGAAAGAGTCTACATTCTTCCCAGATTACTCTCATATGTGTGTTAAAGCTCCAAGAAAACCTAGTTTGTTATAAAGGTGTAATTTAACCACCTCAGGACCATAAATATAGGAGACACACCGTAAAAAAAAAACCTTCTACAAAGTTTCTAGGACATATCTTCTACATCCTGCTGCTCTCTCCCAGTTGGAGCTCCCCCACCTCTATTATCGGCTGTCAAAATGACAGCTGGGAATTGCTATGTATTGCATAACAGGGATGGCTGTCAAATTTTAGCTGATCCTTTGTAAAATACTTGCAGATAGTATGCAAGTTTCATTAACCACTTCAGCCCCGGACCAATTTGCAGCCAAAGGACCAGGCCCCTTTTTGCGATTCGGCACTGCGTCGCTTTAACTGACAATTGCGCGGTCGTGCGACGTGGCTCCCAAACAAAATTGGCGTCCTTTTTTTCCCACAAATAGAGCTTTCTTTCGGTGGTATTTGATCGCCCCTGCGGTTTTTATTTTTTGCGCTATAAACAAAAATAGAGCGACAATTTTGAAAAAAATGCAATATTTTTTACTTTTTGCTCTAATAAATATCCCCAAAAAATATATAAAAAAAAATTTTTTTTCCTCAGTTTAGGCCGATACGTATTCTTCTACATATTTTTGGTAAAAAAAAACGCAATTAGCGATGATTGATTAGTTTGCGCAAAAGTTATAGCGTTTACAAAATAGGGGATAGTTTTATAGCATTTTTATTAATATTTTTTTTTTTATTAGTAATGGCGGCGATCAGCGATTTTTTTTTTGTGACTGCGACATTATGGCGAACACATCGGACATTTTTGACACATTTTTGGGACATTTGTCATTTATACAGAAATCAATGCTATTTAAATAGCACTGATTTCTATGTAAATGACAGTTGTAGTGAAGGGGTTAACCACTAGGGGGCGGTGAGGAGTCAGTGTGACGTGTTGTGTTTTTTTTACAGTAGGGGGGCGTGGCTGTACGTCTGACGTCATTGATCGGCGTTCCCGATGACAGGGAACCGCCGATCACTGACAGTCAGTGTAGGAAGCGCGGGGAGAGGTTTGTTTACACAAACCTCTCCCCGTTCTTCAGCTCCGTAACCCGATCGCGGGATACCAGCGGCGATCGGGTCCGCTGGTCCCGCGGCCGTGGTCAAGGAGCTCCCAGCGCGCGCGCGCGCGCCCCCCGGGCAGGCAAATTAAAGGGGACGTACAGGTACGTGCTTTTGCCTGCCCGTGCCATTCTGTTGACGTATATCTACATGAGGCGGTCGGGAAGCGGTTAAAGTGGTTGTAAACCCTCGTTTACAACTTTAGGTTACAGGTAAGCCTATATTAAGGCTTACCTGTAGCTAACAAGGATATCTCCTAAACCTGCACGGTTTAGTAGCTATACCTGTATTTGCATGTGCCGACGTCATGCGGCACATGCGCACTTGCGCCAACTGAAGCAACGGCGCTATGTGCCGATGCTTCAGTTGTACTGTGCCGCTCTCGTGCACATGTGCAGAGTGACGGCATCATGGCTCTGGCAAATCACAGCGCCGGAGCCGCGATACCCGGAAGTCACTCCAGGAGAACATGTCGGCGGTCGGAGGGGGAGAAGAGGACCGATGCCTGGGCTTCGATCTCAGGTAAGTGATACATAATTAGCTAGTATGCTATGCATACTAGCTAATTATGCCTTTGTCTTGCAGGTTTTTTTTTTTTAAGTTTTTTTTAAGAGGGTTTACTTCCTCTTTAACTAATACAGTGTAACAATGTACTGTGTTACACTGTATTTACAATTTCATTCACATGTAGATCAAAGATGTGACCTCACTGGCCAGAGTCCAAAAAATAGCATCCAGGACTTCTTGGCCCTGAGAAACGAGCTTGGTGCCTTATTCAGATTTCAAACTCCCTAACTCTTAGGCTGGGTTCACACTATTGTGAATTGGATGCGGGATCCCTGCATCCAATTCGCAATAGCAGGAGGTTATGAGCGACTCTCTATGGAGCCGGTTCACATATCTCCGATGCGGATCTGGTGCGAGTTTGCCCTGTGCGTCTTTTGGTCCGTTTCAGGTTGGAATTCAGCCCAAAATTCAGGCTGAAATCAGACAGGAACCCCGCTGGGAGCCGCATCGACATTAGGTGTAAATCGAGCCTGAGGGAGAGGTTGAAAATTACTGAAAGACCATATGAGAAGAGGGAATCATGCTAAATGGGAATTCCTGAACAATTTTGCAAACCCAGAAAAAGGTTAATTGTGAAACGTCTGCTACACAGAAGGAAGTGATCAAAGATCCACAGGGAGTGGACTTTCTTCACAAAGACTTCAGCCAAACAGCTCCACTTGAAGATGACCCAAAAAGTACTAGTGCAAGTTGGCAATCCATATCCAGACAGGCTTTGCAGCCTCTACACTGGTCAAATTATGAAAATCCAGGAATCATTTTGAGAGTGGTCTCCTGAGCATTCCACAAAGGGACTGCCAGGAAAAAGCACTAGGGTGAACATGAAAGTTAGTGCTATTAACAGGATTTGGAACTGTTGGAGGATACAGAAGAAGACACATAAAAGCTTGCTAGGAAAGGAAGCCATAGATATTGAACTCTGTTGATGCCACGGGAGAGAAATAGGGCCAAGAGAAGTAAAGCACTACAACGGCTTTAACCTGTGAGGGAAAAGGACTCCTCTGTGAGGAGGAGTGCAAATCTGAGTGGGCTTCAGTTCCTAACGATAGGCTGAAGGAGGTGCCTGAAATGAAAAAAAGCACAGCGCCTCTAAGTGCAGTATTGGTAAACCATTTAATGATAAGTCAAAAGTGAAACTACTCACAAAGGGAGAATAAACACAAGCATGATAGTAATCCTGCAGCAAAATCCAGGGGTGGTTTTCTCCTAAACGTCCTTGTCTCTGAAGTGCAGCTGACAGCTCGTGCAGGTGGATTCCAGCATTCGCAGCCTATGAGAACAGCAGGGAACACAGGGGCAATTGGAGATGACTTCACTTCTGGGTGCAGGGTGAAAGAAGAAAGTGGCTTTGCACTCGAAGCATACTTGCTCCTTCCTCAGGCCATACCTGCACTTAGAGGCGCTATGTTTCTTTTCCTTTGTTGCATTGCAGAGACTGCTTCTAGCTCTTCACACTGTTTGCCCTTAGTGCTGGTACATGGATTCCTCTTCCTCTTCATCTTAGAGACTGTTGCTATGGACTCTGTCCCTTCTATTGAGAGACTCTTTTAACCACATTTATTTGATCAGTGTACACCTCTAGGGTCTCTCCTCAAACGAGCGCTGAATTTATTTTTTGTCTGTTTGAAGGAGGTGCCTGATTCAAGGGTCTAGAGCAGGGGTCTCGAACTAGCGGCCCTCCAGCTGTTGCGAAACTACAAGTCCCATCATGCCTCCGCCTGTGAGGAGTCATGCTTGTAACTGTCAGCCTTGCAATGCCTCATGGAACTTGTAGTTTCGCAACAGCTGGAGGGCCGCCAGTTTGAGACCCCTGGTCTAGAGTGAAAGCTAGAGGTGGAACCCATAGCACCTAATTAACAGGGAGACAAACTTATAAGGGGAGGCATATAAGAAGCCTTGGGGACACATGGGAAATGTTGGTCTTACCCAACGGAACTGAAGACAACTGTGATGAGGACAACCCTATAAAAAAGAGGGGTTCCAGGATCTACCTTGCAGGCATCTGTTCCATCAGGGAACAGAGAGGACGTTGTCTCTAAAAGCAGTAGGAGAGCATGGGCTGAGGTCACCCACTGCAGAGCGACTGCCCTCTGTATTTTTGAAATTACATGTTGCACCTCAATACGGAAAACAACTTGTTCCAAAGTGAGGCAATGCCCTGCATAATCAAAAAGCCAAGCAGCTAGAGCTGATGAGGGTCGCAAGTGGCCTGAGATGACCAAAAGGTGTAGGCAGGCAGGGAAATGAACCAGAGACTGAATAATTTACAAGGTGCTTCAGAAGCAAAAGCAAAAGCAGGATTGTGCTTCTTCTAGGCTGAATGATAAGAGAGAGAATGGCGAGTGAGCACATACAATGCTTCACATAACTGATGATGCCAGTTCTCTAGTATCTGTGCCTTAACCCCAACATAGTAAAACCAGTGGTTGGCAGGTATTTTAGCAAAGTATGCAACTGCACAACAGTAGCTTCCATTTCTTCAACCCAACCTGTCTTACACACTAAGTGAGCCTTCACAGAGAGGCTGTGCCATGGCTCTGAACCCAGATGGCACCCTGTAACTATCAAATAGAGTACACAAAGGTCTAGAAAGCTCCATAATGCAGATCCCAGTTCTCAAGGGTCGCATTTCAAGCTGGTCCTTCAATCTTTCAGCTGTTGCTGGGGATACACTGCAGGTATCCTATTTGAAGAACAAATAAGTGGGAAAAATGGAAGGAAAAAGGCTAGCAAAAATAGTTATAGCTGAGTTGAAAAAAGGCATCCAACCTCCAAGTACACTTGCAAAAAAAAAAAAACTGATGCATGATGGTTAGAGGCAGGGTTATATGGGGACTGGCTTAACATTGTTTTTTTGTCAGTATCCAAACCTCCTGTATAATAGTATAATCTGTTTAAGATTTCCTCATTGGCTCCCGCTGCTGTCAATCAAATCCAGTGACATGGGAGTCGGGGGCGGGGCTGAGCCCTGCTGTCTGTGTCAATGGATGCAGCAGAGGGACTCAGGAGCGAGCCCCCACAAGTGCCCCCATGGAAAGCGGCTCTCTGTGGGGGCACTCAATGAAGAGGAGGAGCCAGGAGCGCCGCCAGGGGACCCCAGAAAAGGAGTATCGGGCTTGCTCTGTGCAAAACACTTACACAGAGCAGGTAAGTATAACATGTTTGTTTAATTTTTTTTTTTTAAACAAACTTTTACAATCACTTTAAGGCTTTTCATCTTAATGCATTCTATGCTTTAAGGTGAAAAACCTTCTGTGCTGCAGCTACCATACAAACCCCCCATTTTCCTTACCTGAGTCCATCCAATCCGGCGGTGTGCACAAGCACAGCAGCTCCCGCTGTTGCCTCTCTACTCATTGGACAGATTTATGGCAGCAGGAGTGATTGGCTCCCACTACTGTCAATCAAATCCGGTGACACAGGAGCGGGGGGTAGGGCCGACTCCCGATGTCTGTGTCAGTGGACGCAACAGTGAGACTCAGGAGCAAGCAAGCACGGGTGCCCCCAGGGAAAGAGGCTTTCCCTGGGGGCACCCAATGAAGACGAGGGGCCTGGAGCACCTGCGGGGGACCCCAGAAGAAGAGGATTGTGACTGGTCTGTACAAAACCTGTCCCATTGCAGAGATTTCCCTTCACTACTTGTCCCATAGCAAACTAGGAAATGGGAGGAAATCCCTGCAAATTAAGGAAATTCACTGAGGACCCCTAAGTCACCAGAACTAGCATCCCCATTGGAAGATTTCCCCTCTATTACTTTTCTGTGGACAACCCAAAATGTGTGATTGTCATTTACTTTCACTTACAATGATAATGGTAAACAAGAAAAATAGAGAGGGGTAATCTCCTTAACAGGGACACAGACGGCAATAAAAACTGACTGCGGTTCTAATCTCTGTCCACTCTATCCAAAAGTGAAGAAAAAGTTTTACCTTTAGTTATACTTTAGGTGATGCCCCATTTATTGCTGAATAAGCAGGCCCGTAATAGAAATGTAAAAAAATGGTAATGTCCATAAAGAGTATAAATATATGTATATGTGCTGAAACTATTGTGTATTTTGAAATGTTGAACTAATCATGCTACTGATGTGGAGTAGTGTGTGGATAGATAAAGTAGCTGCCTTCATAGTTGCTCTCTTTAACCACTTGCCGACCGCTGCACGCCGATACACGTCGGCACAATGGCAGTGGTGGGCAAATGGGCCTGTACGTCCCCTTAAAGAGCCAGGGATAGAAGTGCCTGCCACGTACAGCATGACCATGCACATGGGACCTGCAGTCTCGATTTTGGCCGGTCTGCCGGCGATCGTGTCACGGAGCCTCAGAAGGGGGAAGTGTTTATGTAAACAAGGCATTTCCCCGTTCTGGCTTGTGTCATGACAGAGATCACAGCTCCCTGTCATCGGGAGCGGTGATCGCTGTCATGTGACTTGAAGCCCACCCCCCTCACAGTTAGAATCACTCCCTAGGACACACTTAACCCCTTCATCACCCCTTAGTGGTTAAACCCTTCACTGCCAGTGTCATTTACACAGTAATCAGTGCATTTTTATAGCACTGATCGCTGTATAAATGACAATGGTCCCAAAATAGTGTCAAAAGTCAGATTATGTTGTCTGCAGGGAGAGACTGATCGAGGACAGCCGTAAGTACATTAAGGTACGCTGTAAAAATCCCAGAACGCCGCCATTACTAATAAAACATTTTTTAAAATAAAACTATACCCTATTTTGTAGACGCTATAACTTTTGCACAAACCAATCAATATACGCTTAGTGGGATTTTTACCAAAAATATGTAGAAGAATACATATCGGCCTAAACTAAGGAAAAAAATATATTTTTTATATATTTTTGGGGGATATTTATTTTAGCAAAAAGTAAAAAATATTGCGTTTTTTTTCAAAATTGTCGCTCTTTTTTTGCTTAAATCGCAAAAAATTAAAACCGCAGAGGTGATCAAATACCACCAAAAGAATGCTCTATTTGTGGGAAAAAAAGGGGTGCAACGTAGAACGACCGCGCAATTGTGAGGTTAAAGCGACGCAGTGCCGATGCGCAAAAAGTGCTCTGGGTGGGAAGGGGGTAGAATCGGTTAATCTTGGCGTAGCCAGATTATGTTGTCTGCAGGGAGAGACTGACCGAGGACAGCCGTAAGTACAAAATAGTATTCACTGGAGCTGGACATAAGATACATTTTCCTTTTAGAGAGGTCATTTGAAATATGTAGTAAATCCCAGGCAGGCTAGAATTGATGTTATGTCTTTTATTTGTCCCTGTGGAAATGTTGCCTAAATGCTGGAATGGCTACTTATGTTTATTTTATGCAGGAAATCCAATAAAGATGCTTGAAAACAGTTTCAAACCCAAACTGATTTGTAAACTCTCCCAATACAATCCAAAGAAAAGAAAAAAAGAAAAATAAGGCTGCCTAGTGCAGACATATTTAATCATTACATTTGAAGGCTCTGCTTCCTTCGTTGCAATGCTACACAAAGGTTATGATTTACTCCTACTCAAAATCTAAAACCTTTTCATTATCTGACTTATCAAAAACCATAATCCCCGGGTTTGGTGAATATCTTATCGCAAGAGTTACACAGTTCATTTGTAATCTGGTACACAGGATGATGTACCAACATCCTTAATACAGTATGTATAGCAACAAACCGAAAACACCCGTGTGACCTTCAGAGAGGTGCGTCACCACAACATACAGATTACTACTAGTTAAAAATTATTTCGCATTTCATTAGTACAAGAACAATAAAAACATATATTCTCATGAAAATCATAAAACTGATTTTGCAAGTTTTGCACAGTGTACGTCACATCATACATAGAGGTTCATTTACTAAAACTAGAGAGTGCAAATTCTGGTGCAGCTCTCCATAGTAACCAATCAGCTTCTAGTTTTTTTTTTTTGTCAAATCTTAATTGAACAAGCAGAAGTTAGAAGCTGATTGGCTGTTGATGGGGAAATCTCTCCCACATCACTATTGCGTTCTGCCATGGGAAACCTTCCCCACAAGCAGAATACAATGCTCATTGCTGGTGGCTATAGCTACCGGCAGTGATCTGGTGGAAAAACAACAACAGGCTGTTTGTACTGAAGTCGATCAATGGATCAACTTCAGTGCAACCAGCCTGCCTATAGATGGATCGAAATTCGTCCGGTTCCTGCTGAACCAGACGAATTTCAATCCATCTATAGCTAGCTTTAGATTTTATTTAATAAAGCAGAAACATTACAAGAATTGGGGATTGCGTTATGGACTCTGATATTTAAGTTCTGGTACACGTATCCACATTTGAATAAATCTACCCCAAAATCTGCTAATGCATTTTACCCACCTTTTGGTCTCAACCATAGCTGACTCAAACTAGTGTTCCCACAAAAAAATACCCGCTTTAGTATTAGTACCAACGGGAGGAAGCAGTGATTCTAAACACACATTGTTCAATTTACATTGTCCCTTCTGCAGTATTTCTGTATGTGGATGATGGCACTGTAATTATTTTAACCAGTTTACAACCGGCCCATAGCTGAAAAACGGCTACAGGGCAGTTTGTTAACTCTGGGAGGGCGTACAATGACGTCCTCCCAGAATTCCGCTCTCGCGCACCCCCTGGGGCGCGCATCCGAGAACTTCCGTGACCGCCGGCATCACGGATCATGGTAAACGCCCGCTGATCGCGGCCGTTTACCATGTGATCGCGCCATCACATGACAGCGCGATCACATGTCAACAGACCGGATTGATTTCCGGTTCCTCCCTCCCCTCTCCGTCCAGTGTGAGTGGAGAGGGGAGAGATCGGTGGCAGCAGCGCTGTGGGCTGCATGTGTAGTGCCCACAGCCTGCTCAGTGAGTGAGAGATCCATCCATCCCTGCTCTGCAAACCCAGCCATACCCAGCATTACTCTGCATACCCAGCATTACTCTGCATACCCAGCCATACCCAGCATTACTCTGCATACCCAGCCATACCCAGCATTACTCTGCATACCCAGCATTACTCTGCATACCCAGCCATACCCAGCATTACTCTGCTTACCCAGCCATACCCAGCATTATTCTGCATACCCAGCCATACCCAGCATTACTCTGCATACCCAGCCATACCCAGCATTACTCTGCATACCCAGCCATACCCAGCATTACTCTGCATACCCAGTCATACCCAGCAATACTCTGCATACCCAGCAATACTCTGCATACCCAGCCATACCCAGCAATACTCTGCATACCCAGCAATACCCTGCATACCCAGCAATACCCAGCAATACTCTGCATACCCAGCCATACTCTGCATACCCGTCCATACCCATCCATACCCGTCCATACTCTGCATACCCGTCCATACTCTGCATACCCGTCCATACTCTGCATACTCTGCATACCCGCCCATGCTCTGCATACCCGTCCATACTCTGCATGCTCTGCATACCCGTCCATACTCTGCATGCTTTGCATACCCGCCCATACTCTGCATACCCGCCCATACTCTGCATACCCGTCCATACCTGTCCATACTCTGCATACCCGTCCATACTCTGCATGCTCTGCATACCCGTCCATGCTCTGCATACCCGTCCATACTCTGCATACCCGTCCATACTCTGCAAACCCAGCCATACTCTTCATGCTCTGCAAACCCAGCCATACTCTTCATGCTCTGCATACCCGTTCATACTCTGCATACCCAGCCATACTCTGCATACCCAGCCATACCCTGCATACCCAGCCATACTCTGCCTTCCCAGACATCCATACTCTGCATACCCATCTATCCATACTCTGCATACCCATCCATCCATCCTCATCCATACTCGGCATACTCATCCATCCATCCTCAGTAATACTCATCCATCCATGCTCAGCCATCCAATCCACCCCCATCCATAATTAGCCATACCCAGCCGTACCCAGCCATACTCAATCGTACTCAGTCATACCCAGCCATACTCAGCTGTACCCAGCCATCCCATCTATACCCATCCATACTCAGCCGTACCCATCCATAGTCATTCATGCTCAGCCATCCACGGCTCATGTATCCCCATTCATGCTCATCCATGCCACTATAGTGCCTCACAAAAGTGTAATAAGTTTCAAATCTAATTTGACTACCTATGTCCCTAGAACACCTGACGGCGCTCCCTGCATGTTGGTCCTCTGTATGTAGCCACGCTGTGGAAAAGTCTCACACATGTGGTATCGCCATACTCCGGAGGAGTAGGAGAATCTATTTTGGGGGTGTAATTTTTGCCATGTACATGTTATGTGTTCAAAATATTGTGTAAATGGACAACGTTGTGTAAAAAAAAATGTGGTTTAATTTTCTTCACACATTTTCCAAAAAAATTACATGTTCAAAAGACTCAATATGCCTCATAGATTATACATTGGGTTGTTTTCTTTCCAAAATGGGGTAATTTTTGGGGCGTTTCCATTGTTTTGGTTCTCCAGGGCCTTCAAAAGTGTAAGAGGTAGTCAAGAAATTAAATGTGTGATTTATGCTCTAAGAATGACGGATGGCACTCCCTGCATGTTGGGCCTCTGTTTGTGACCACGCTGTGTAAAAGTCTCACACGTGTGGTATCGCCATACTCAGGAGGAGTAGTAGAATGTGTTTTAAGGTGTAATTTGTGCTATGCATATGCTGTGTGTGAGAAATAACCTGCTAATATAACAATTTTGTGAAAAAAAAAGAAAAAAGAAAAGAAAATCTTGATGTTGCAAAGAATTGTGGGAAAAAATTACAACTTCAAAAAACTCACCATGCATCTTACTAAATACCTTGGAATGTCTACTTTCCAAAAAGGGGTCATTTGGGGGGTATTTGTACTCTCCTGGCTTATTAGGGTCTCAAGAAATGAGATAGGCCATCAGTACTTCAGGTGTGATCAATTTTCAGAGATTGGCACCATAGCTTGTGGACTCTATAACTTTCACAAAGACCAAATAATATACACTGATTTGGGTTATTTTTAACAAAGATATGTAGTGGTATAAATTTTGGCCAAAATATATGAAGAAAAATTACTAATTTGCTAAATTTTATAACACAAACGAAGAAAAATGCTTTTTTTTTTACAGAATTTTCGGTCTTTTTTCTTTTTTAGCACAAACAAAAAAAACTCAGCGGTGATTAAATACCACCAAAAGAAAGCTCTATTTGTGTGGAAAAAAAGGACAACATTTTCAAATAGGTACAGTGTTGTATGACTGAGTAATTGTCATTCAAAGTGTGAGAGCACCGAAAGCTGAAAATTTCCCCTCCAGCCCATGTCTTAGCATAAGAGGGAGGTGAAGTCACTATTAATCTACATGTAATATCCCAACCCCATTGTGTTTAGCTTGTTAGTGGGCATGGAGGATACACCCACATGTGTGACTCTATAGTCACATGGACTGCTCAGATGTGATAGGGAGGAAGTGCTCAGCATAGAAACTCACTGAAAACTGAGCATGTGCATGGTTGCCACCACAGCTGCAAAATCCCTAACTGAACTGGGAACATAAACAGAAGGTGGAGCTAGAGAGCAGCAGGATCAACCAGGTTTTTTGCAGAATATAGAAAAGAAATCTCATAGTGACTAAGTGAGTATGAACAGCATGTAATACATAATTCATTGATAGTTGTTTATGATGTGGGCTAAGTGACACTTTAGGAAAAAAACTTGTATGCCCGATTACCTAGTTTAGATCAGAATGGGAGAATGGGGGGGGGGGGGGTTGTGTTAATTTCACAGCCACTGACCACCAATAGAGAAGGTTAAATATTACTGCTGCTGACCACCAATTGGGGGGGGGGTAGATATTACTGCCACTGACCATCAATGCGGGGGGTATATTTCACTGCCTCGACCACCAATACCAGCAGGAGTTAAATAGTAATGCCACTGATACCAGTGATGGGAGGTTTTATTGCGATGACTGACACCAGTGCTGGAAGTTAACATTATTCCCACTGACACTGGTGCTGGGGGTAATTACTGCCTTCACTTTCACGAACACTGCGTGTAGACAGGAAGTGATTGCACACAGGCTGCAAAGGACCAACACTGAAATGCAACAACAGATGAGAAAAGTGAAAACAAACATTTTATTTTAAAAAGAAATGGCAATTGTTTATGAAACTCAGCGTTTTAGCAAGCTAAATGTCATACAGTTAGGATTTACAGTACATCAGTACAAGAGGACCAATATATACAATTTAAAGTTTGGCTTTCTAACAGGGATTTATTAGCACATTTTTTTAAATCAAGACAATTAACAAAAAAATTACCATTAGCATATACCGTATTTATCGGCATATAACACACACTTTTTCCCCCTTAAAATCGGGGGAAAGTCGCGGGTGCGGGTTATACGCCGATACCCCCCCAAAAAAAGTGACAAAAATGGCAAGCGCCGCCGAAAAATAGCGAGCGCTGCCGAAAAAGACCGAATCGCGGCCGAAAAACCGAAGCGGCGCCGGAAAAGACCGGGCTGACTCTTCGGCTCCGCTCGTAGTCCCGCCACCCTGCGCTCGCTCCGGAAACAGCAGGGAGGCGGGACCGAACAGTCAGCTCAATCTTTTCCGGGGGGGGCGCTTCGGTCTTTTTCGGCGGCGCACGCGACAGAGCGTCTCGGGACTCTGGGCAAGCTACAATGACACTGGGCAAGCTGCAATGACACTGGGCAAGGCTGCAAATGACGCTTAAATTTTAGTTTTTTTTTTTTCCCTAAACTTCCCTCCTAAAACTTTTTTCCTTAAAATGCCCTCCAAAACTTGGGGTGCGTGTTATACGCCGATAAATACGGTAATCCCCAGACTGGAAGCAGCAGAGCACTTCTACAAAATTGTTAGCTTGAAAGAATATTTTATAAGGTGCTAAGGAAGAAGTGGGTATGACTAAATATACATGATGTGGTTGAATCATATTTTGTGCAGTGTCCATTTATACAGATGAAGGCACCGTGCACACTTTGGCAGCAAATTTTGATTTAGTTTTATGCCCCGTACACACGTTCGGACATTCCGACCGCAAAATCCGTCGGATTTTTTCAGACGGATTTTGTCCGAAACTTGTGTTGCATACACACGGTCGGACAAAGTTGTCAGAAAATCCTTCCGAACAAGGTGACGTATAAAACATACGACGGGACTACGTAGAGGCCAGTAGCCAATAGCTTTCGTCTCCAAATTTCTTCTGAGCATGCGTGGCACTTTGTGCGTCGGAAATTCTCTACACACGATCGGAAAAAGTCTGATTGGATTTTGTTGTCGGAAAATTTTAGATCCTGCTCTCAAATTTTTTCTGTTGGAAAAAAGCCCGCTAGAGCCCACACACAATCGGGTTTTCCGACAACAAAATCCAATCAGACTTTTTCCATCGGAATATCCGACCGTGTGTATGGGGCATTAGTCTTAGGACCTCTATTCAAATCAATAGGCTCCCATAGGGAACCATTGATTTTGAATAGAGACAAACGCCGGACAAGGCTTAACACAGCGTTAAGCCTCGTTAAATCGCGCTTAACACATTTTGCCGGCATCTGACGTTTTTACAGCTCTAGCGCTGGAGCCTAAGAACGCACTGGTCCTGTTTTTTTTTTGCAGCTTAAAATTGGCTATGCCATTTACAGCTCAAAAACTTCATGGTGGGCATTAGGCCATAGGCTAACATGGAGAGGCGTTTTTTAAGCTGCAAAAAACACTCAAAATAGTGGCTGTAAAAACTACGTGGGCATGAGGCCTGATTTTCGTTTTCGGCACTGTAAAAATGCCTCTGACGAAAATTATGAAAGTTTTCGTTGACAAAATTAACACTGCTTATGCAGGTGTGGCAGTACCAGCGTATTGTTGCATGATTATGCAGGTGTTCCGACAGTGTTCAAATGTGAACCTAGTCTAAGAACAGATACTGGGTATAGCACCCAGCATACAGAACACGAGAAGTAGTACTATGCCGCATCCGTACATACAAAATAAGTGGTTCCGAGAATAATACACAACACACAGAGCAAGAGAACTGGTACCATGCAGTGTTCATAGACACAAAGAAGACATACTGAGAATTTCACCCAGCATAAAGATTAGTTCTGTGCAGCATCCATATATACAGAATAAAAACAAGACTTGAGAAATACATCCAGCATACAAAAAAAGTGCAGCATTCTTACAGAATAAGAACAGATTGTGCTAATTACACTCAGCATATATAACATGGGAAGTAGTACTGCGCAGCATCCATACATACAGAATAGGAACAGATACTGAGAATTATATTCAGCAAACAGAACAAGTAGCATTGTTAAACATTCATACGTACAGAAGAAGAAAAGAAACAGAAAATTGTACCCAATATACAGAATATTAGAAGTAGTACTGGGCACCCCCCCCCCCCCCCCTACATACAGAATATAATCTTTTCTATTCAAAAAACAATAAACAGAAGTTACAAAAAAAAAAAACAGAAAAATACCCCAAGCATAAAGAGTATACCAGGGGCAACAAACTCAATTCCATTGCAGGCCACATCAGCATTATGGTTGCCCTCAAAGAGCTGATTGTATCTGTAAGACTATATACATTTATACAGGGCTTTTCTTCTCAGAGACTAGATGCAGGAACTCAACCATGTCCCCCTGCCAAACAACGTTAAATGGTGAGTGTGACCAAACTGCACTAACAGGGGGAGGATCCTAAATGGGCAATAAATGCCAGAAGTGCATTATGTGTGGAGTTCCGGTATGCACTGTGTACAGACTGTAGTTTCAGGAGTGCCCTGCAGAGTTCAGGGGTGTGCTATGTACCGGGTGCAGGGTACAGGTAGAGTTCAGGTGTGCGCTACATACAGAGCACAGGGTTTAGGCAGGGCTGGCCCAAGACATTGTGCTGCCTGGGTCCAAGAATGAAATGCTGCCCCCCCCCCCAAAAAAAAAAAATGCGCCCACCAAAAGTCCCCCATACCCATTATTTTATATTGTGATAATTAAAATTAAATTTATCAGGAAATCAGATTTACATGCATGGGTTTACTTTTTCTTTGTTTCCCTGCAAAGGTAAAGCATAATGGACTACTATGCATCGCATGTCCCCTATCACCGATGTCCCCTGTAGCACGAAGCGTCCATCTTCCTTCTGGGTATCGCTGCTCTGGCGCTGTGAGTGGCCGGAGCAGTGATGACGCGGGAGCCGTAAGTGACGGCATGTTTGCCTTCACTTGCAGTGCGCCCAGTGCACCTGCACCATTGTCTATGGCGCGCATGCACTGTAGACAGCGGTGCCCTATTTTTGTAAAATATCTCCTTAACCGTGTAGGTTAAGGAGATATTTCTTGGACCTACAGGTAAGCTTTAACCACTTAAGGACTGCCTACTGTACATATACAGGATAAAGGAAAATTGGCGCTACCTCTGATACAAATTGCAGGGTAATCAAGGGTTAATGAGTAGGGGGGTGGTGGAGAATGTGCGCTTGTAAGCCTAGCGCCACCACCTACTTGCCTCCCCTCCTATACAGTGTGAAACTGTGAGAAAGGGGGGTAAGGGAAAAAAGGGGGGCACACCCTAAAAGGTGAGGTATCAACCCCTAGCTTCCCAATCCCCAATCACAGTGAGTGGTAAATAAAATATATGAGTGAAAAAAGGAATCAAAATATGAAATCAAATATACATTGGAAGTCCCGATAAAACTAAAATGCGTACCAAACCTGCGTGCTGACGTCACTTCCGGTGCGGGAACTAGAGGTTTGGTACGCAGCTGGAGCGCAAGCTGCAAACCGACCCTATTCCCTTTACGTTTTTTACTGTGTAATGCGGACCAGGAGTATCCTGCGTGATACCCTGGCCTTTATATTTATTTTATTTGTTTTTACCTTTATTTTAAATAAAAATATTTTTGCCACCTGATATCACACAAGGGATCTTCCTCTTTCCTTTTTTCCGGGAGTCCTACCCCCCACATCATTAGGGGTTTGCTGGATGCTATCCCCCTTCATCTGCTGAGGCCCTTTAACATCTCCCAAGGGACCCTGGGTGAATCCATCGGAGGGAGCAACCGGCCAGGACACCTTCCAGAGCGGGATGAGCCAAAGATACCTGTAAAAGCTGTTCACCCCTGCAGGGGTTCATCAATCTGGTGAGTGAGGGAGTCAGAGGGGGCAACACCAAAGTCACCATCATTGCTGGAGCACAAAAGTCACCTTTGAATCACTACTGCAAGAAAATACTTTTTGACACAGTGCTTTTTTCTTTTACAATTATTTTTTATTTTTTCACTTGAAACTGGACTTGTTTTTGGGTGATATCTAGGATTTTCACATGATTTAACAATTAACCACTTCTAATTCATTTTTTCACTGGGACTGGTATATTCAATCAATCCTTTATTGATTTGTCACATTTTTGTGTATTTTCACCATATTTGCCACTTTTTATCGGGACTTCCAATGTATATTTGATTTCATATTTTGATTCCTTTTTTCACTCATATATTTTATTTACCACTCACTGTGATTGGGGATTGGGAAGCTAGGGGTCGATACCTCACCTTTTAGGGTGTGCCCCCCTTTTTTCCCTTACCCCCCCTTTCTCACAGTTTCACACTGTATAGGAGGGGAGGCAAGTAGGTGGGGGCGCTAGGCTTACAAGCGCACATTCTCCACCACCCCCCTACTCATTAACCCATTAAGCAATTTGTATCAGAGGTAGCGCCAATTTTCCTTTATCCCAGGGCTTGACAAATTTGCTTGGAATCTAGGAGCCAGCTAAAAAATTTAGGAGCCAGGTTCTCTTTTTTTTTTTTTTTTTTTAACGACATGGAGACGAGTGAGGGGAAGATGGCCCCCGCCTGTCTCCAAGTCATTGCAGGGCAGAAGCGACTTCAAATTGTCACTTCTGCCCATAGCTCTTTAAAAAAAGGAACATTTTATTATTTTTTTTTCAAATGGCAATTTTTTATTTTGCATTTTAGTGTAAATATGAGATCCGAGGTCTTTTTGACCCCAGATCTCATATTTAAGAGGTCCTGTCATGCTTTTTTCTATTACAAGGGGTGTTTACATTCCTTGTAATAGGAATAAAAGTTACACAATTTTTTTTTTTCAAAAGAACAGTGAAAAAATTAAAAGTTAAAATAAATAAGAAAAAATTTTTTTTTTAAACGCGCCTGTCCTGCAGAGCTTGTTTGCAGAAGAGTAGGGCCCGCATATGAAAGCGGTGTTCAAACCACACATGTAAGGTGTTGCCGTGATCGGTAGAGCAAGAGCAATAATTCTAGCCCTAGACATCCTCTGTAACTCAAAACATGCAACCTGTAGAATTTTTTAAACGTCACCTATGGAGATTTTAAAGGGTAAAAGTTTGTCGCCATTCCACGAGCGGGCAAAATTTTGAAGCGAGACATGTTTGGTATCAATTTACTTACGGTAACATTATCTTTCACAATATAAAAAAAATTGGGAAAACTTTACTGTTGTCTTATTTTTTAATAAAAAAAAAGTATTTTTTCCCAAAAAAGTGCGCTTGTAAGTCCACTGCGCAAATACGGTGTGACAGAAAGTATTGCAACGACCGCCATTTTATTCTATAGGGTGTTAGAAAAATAAATATATATAATGTTTGGGGGTTCTAAGTGAAGCAGATAGGCAGGCAGTGAAAACAAAACAAAAAGCTCCATTAGCATTGCTGGGTGTCATACCAACGGCCACCACAAGAGGGCGCCAGATTCTAGCAGGTACCATAGGACTGCACAAGGCCGCAAAGCCGGGGCCTCAATTACCGGCAGGCGCGGCCCTTCGCGATCGCGCGCACGGCGGGGGGGGTGCACTATGGAGACAGGATACCCCCCAGCTGTGCTGCCCCAGGTCGCTAATTCTAGTCGCCAATGCGACCTGGTGCCTGGTATTCGTCGAGCACTGCTTTATCCTATATCTATTATTTAAATTGCCCTTTAGGGGGCCATTTTTTGGAAAGGCTGCACACCTTTACTACTTGCCCCTAAGCGCGGAGTTGTTTGTTGTATTATACTGTACATATACGTCGGCACTTTGAAGAGGGATATCTCTGTAACGGCACAACCAAGGTATCCGTCTTTACAGGAGGCGGTTCTGTTTACGATAATGGTGGTCTCTGCGGCGGGTTCGCCGCAAGATCACCGTTATCGGCAGTGGGAGAGGTGCCACCCCCCCTCCCACCGCTCTCCTGCGCCTTCCGCCGCTTACCGGAGCCGTCGGTAGCGGCAGAGGCGATCGGGTCCTGCAGTGTGATGGGTATGGAGGCGAGTGAGGCTAAGTTGGCCCCCACTCGTCTCTACACCATAGGTGGGCGGATGCGACGTCAAACCATCACTTCCGCCCATACGTCTTAAAGGAACATTTTTTTCAATGTCATTTTTTTCAAATGACATTTTTTTTTTTTTTTTTATTGCATTTAAGTCCAAATATGAGATCTGAGGACTTTTTGACCCCAGATCTCATATTCAAGAGGACCTGTCATGCTTTTTTCTATTACAAGGGATGTTTACATTCCTTGTAATAGGAATAAAAGTGATCCATTTTTTTTTTTTAGAACAGTGTAAAAATGAATAAATTCAAGTAAAATAAATAAGAATTTTTTTTTTTTTTAAACACCCCGTCCCGACGAGCTCGCACACAGAAGCGAACGCATATGTGAGTAGCGCCCGCATATGAAAACGGTAGTCAAACCACACATGTGAGGTATCGCCGCGATCAGTAGAGCGAGAACAATAATTCTAGACCTCCTCTGTAACTCAAAAGATGCAACCTGTAGAATTTTTTAAATGTTGCTTATGGAGATTTTTGAGGGTAAAAGTTTGATGCCATTCCACGAGCGGGCGCAATTTTGAAGCATGACATGTTGGGTATCAATTTACTCGGCATAACATTATCTTTCACAATTTAAAAAAAAATTGGGCTAATTTTGCTGTTGTCTTATTTTTTTATTCAAAAAAGGTGCGCTTGTAAGACCGCTATGCAAATACGGTGTGAAAAAAAGTATTGCAATGACCGCCATTTTATTCTTTAAAAAAAAACAATATATAATGTTTGGGGGTTCTAAGTAATTTTCTAGCAAAAAAAAATGTTTTTGAAAACACTGAGTCTGAAAAACAGGCTTAATCTAGGCTTACCTGTAGGTCAAAGTGGTCTGTAAGGGTTTACAACCACTTTAAGTGTATTTCTACTGTTACAGACCATAGTTTCTGCTTATTTGCTAGGCATCTTGGTAAAGACATCTGTCAGCCTTGTACTGTATTCCTAATATTGTAATAGTTTTTTTTATGTACAGCATTTTTGTTCAGTAAAAGCACATTTACACACTGCAGAGGTCTCAGTTTCCTTGCTTATACTGCAAAGTAACCTTGCTATATAGATGCAAGCAAAACAATTACAATATAGAATATAATACAGAGTAACTCATCTCAAGGAACACATTTGTTAAAGTCATTCAGCAAAGTTACCTCAAATAGTAAAATATCAGGCAACTCTTCTAGAGTATGTCAATGCATAAACAAACAGTTTTATATTCTCTTGTAACAAATTTGTTTTTATTACCAAAATATTCTATATATTTAAGGAGATGTCATAAGTAAACTTGGACCAAAGATGGAAACATGGCAGTGGTACATCATTACTCCGCAGTTCCGCCTCCTGCTTTTAAGCATATATATAATTTCACTGAGGCTTTCGCCTTCTGCGGCCAAAATCCTGCAAAGTTGAAGGACGTCAAAAGACTCTGCCAGGTATTAATTGCATCTATTTCCATTCTTAGTACATTTCAGTTTTAGCTCCCTCTCTCCAAATTAGTCCCCTAGCCCCCCAACCTCTTTGCTGCAAAGACTCCTGAGCAGGTTAATATACTTATTCTCCCCACACTGTTCTCTCTGGCTTTTTATCTCTTTTACCTAAAAGAGTAGGAGGCACAGCAGAAAATAAACTAGCTTAACAGGTTAAAACAAAATGAACAAGCATGGCATAGGAAACTGTCAGCAGTAGCATGCGCCACATTAGCTAAGCAGATAGACCTGTTTCAGGTCTATCTGCACCAGAGTGAAACAGAAACCAGCACAGATCTGCCCCTAATTTACAGAGGCAATGCAGCAGTTTTCCATATAGAAAAGTGCTGCAGATTCCCACTAGGTGTGACCTGTGGTACGGGATATGAGCTGTAGGCAGATTGCAGAGAGATTGCAGCTCCAGCTTTCCACATTCTCTGTGCTGCCTGTCAGACATGGCAGAACAGAGAACCGATCGATCCTAATTAGTAAAGAGGAATGCGCCCCTTTTGTTAATGAGATTGAAGGATTTGACACTAGGCACCCATGCATGCCTGATGACGGGGTCCTGCGTGCAATGGCGTCCCTAGGGGGGGCCAGAGGGGGCCCTGACCCCCCCAAAATGATGCTGTGCCCCACCATGTGCCCCCCCCCAAAAAAAACAAAAGGCAATGTCTTTTTGTTTGCATCCGTAGCGGATGCGCCACATCTTACTCAGGCTGCCGCTGGAGTAACACAGTCTCTTTTGAGAGGGGGAGTATTCTTCTAGCCTGGACGCGTGGGTAAGTGTGTGCACTGCAGTACACTGTAATCACTGAACTGCATTATCTCCATCCCTTCTCTCCCCCATCTGTCCCTCCCCCTCTCCTGTTCTTTCAAGACCTTCACAACTTACTTTCACTTTCAGTTAGGCAGGTAATAGACTATGCAAATTTCTTTCCTGCATCCACAGAGTGCAGGAAAGAAACTTGCATGATTCCCCCATTAACACAGACAGTGGTGACAGGGGAATATCCTTCCTGCCCAGCAATTGTATTCTCCCAACAAACAGTCATTATCACTAGTGGCTATAGCAACCACTAGTGATAATCATAAGAGTATCTGTCAGGCTGGTTGTTCCCAATTTGATCGATCAACTTGGTACATTCAGCCTGCTCATTAATGGTTCAAACCTCAACCAGCTGAGATTTAAACTGCCTATGGCTGGTCTTAGCACTTAGGCAGCCCATACATTGATCACTTTTTTCATTTAACTAGTAGGTTGCATGAAAAAAAAAGAAATTATCCAATTCTCCATCTACACATTATAGGTGGATGGGGGAATCCTTGCAGTGTGGACCAGTGGTGGAACTACCAGGGTTGCTGTCCTGGCTATTCACAGTGCTGGTCTCTGTCTCCATGGCAGCAGTGGCACATTGGAACCCAGTGCTGGTTAGTTTATGGGGCTAATGTACAAGAGAGCCAGCACAATTTGTTGTTAGAGATGGGCAGGGCATGTTCAAAATCCCACATGCCCGAGCCCGTCAGGAAGCCCACACTGCACGGCGCTAAGCACAAGCAGTGAGACATTTCCTGGTCCGCAGCTGCACAGATTAGGAATGTCTCACTGCCTGTGATTAGCCGTGTGCAGTGTCGGCTTCCTGGCGGGATCGGGCAAGTGGGATTTCAAACACACCCAAGCCCATCTCTAATGGTTGTAGAGTAGACAGTTGACCTCCCTGCAGGTTGCTTAGCAGCAGTGCAGCCTTCTCTGACATGCTGATCGTGATGCAATCCAGGTGATGCTCCTAGTCAAGTCCTAGCTTATCATAGTGATTTTATTGATCAAAGCCCACACCTTACAGGCATAGAGCCCACACCTTACAGGCATAGAGCCCACACCTTACAGGCATAGAGCCCACATGGCTGCTGAACATACGGTGGATGTGGTTGTACTCTTGATGCTAATAAATACTGTGTTTATTAGATCTGACTGGGAGCATCACCTGGATCACATCCCGATCAGCATGTCAACAGAGAAGGTTATACGACATTACTGCTGCTAGGTGACCAGCTGGGGGCTCGGCTCTCTACAACCAATAGTGCCAGCCTTCCCCTGCATGCACCCATAATGTCACCAGCACTACGCCAGACCAGCACTGTCAATAGCAGGGGCAGGACAGCAAGAGGAGGCTGGGGAACACCACAGTGGCAGAACACCAAGGCCCGGTGGCAAGACAACCTTTGCAACCCTGATAGTTCTCCCACTGCTTTGGGCCCTTATATTTTCTTGGTATGCTGGTGACATATATCTCTTGTTTTCTGCCACCCTGGGGATCGTAGTAAAATTGCATTTTATAGTTGCCCCCCTACTTTTGTCCCTGTCCCCCCATGTGCTCCCCCTAAATATGAAAGCTGGAGACGCCACTGCCTGCGTGGCTTGATACGTCACTATTTTAGCTGTCATGGGATCGGTAAATAAAGCTTTGGACCCATTTTGGAGATCCGTGGTGTGCTGGTGACATATCCTTCATTTTGAACATTTCTGGTCCTAAGCCGGTGATCACTGCAGCACCCATCTGCTCCATCTTTTATGTTTAGAAGAGTGGTTCAAGCTTGTGCTTCTTAATTTCCCCCAATAAGGGCAGATACCACATGTCACCTGTAAATGTAATGTGACCGATTATGAAGAGCAGGTTAGTAAATCCATCCCCCATGTCAATTGTCTTACCCATTTGCCCTCTTACTCTGGTCAACTGTCACACTAAGGCCTCATGTACACTACCAATGGCATTGCTATGGGGGTGCGGCCCGCACACGGGTGACACCAGGCTTAGAATGAATCTGTGCGCTGCGGCTCCCTCTTTCCCTTCTGGGATCTCTGCTATCCCCTCAGCTCCACGCGGTGTGCGGGGAGGGCGGGGGAGGAGGGAGTGAGGCAGAGACATCGACAGACAGGGTGCCCGGGTCCGATCATACCACACACCCCCACAATCGCATCTCTCTTGGGCTGTAGCCTGCAGGAACTGGACTATAGCTGCCTCCTCTCTATGTTAACCTATGTGTACATGTACACTCAGTCGTTTATAGCAGTTTAGAAGCAGTTGAGGTTACAGACTTTTTTTGAAAGCAGAAAAATTGCGTTCAGGACTGCGGTTTATTGCCATTTTAAATACCAAATGCTTGTAATTGCAGTAAACCTTTTTTATGCGCGTTTGAAAGCATTTTTAAAGTGGAAAACATTTCTGATCATTTTTAAACATCTAAAAATTTTGAAAAAACAAATGTCACCACATGCTGTTGCCTGAATCAATGGAGTAGCAATGAACTCTGGTCCTCTCACGCAATTTTCTACGTCTACGGAGCCTCAGCAACAGCAACATCAGGAGCATTTCCTCACACATGCTCATGATAGGATCCATAGTGAAATCACCCAAAAAATAACAGCTATCTACAAGCACACTGCTCTCTCTTCTCTCACAGAATGGCTGAAATAGTTAATAATACTTGTTTTTAATGCATTGTGGGCATTTGGGAGGGTCTCCTGAGGTTATCTTTAACCACTTGCCGACCAGTGCATGCCGATATACATCGGCACAATGGCAGGAGTAGGGGAAATGGGCGTACCTGTACCTCCGCTTTGATTGGCGGGGGCTAGCGGGCCCGCCGCGTTTAGCTCGTGTCCCGGTGATCGTGTCACGGAGTCACAGAACGGGGAGATGCCTATGTAAACAATGCTTTTCCCAGTCAGGTTTGTGACATGACAGAGATCACTGCTCCCTGTCATCGAGAGCAGTGATCGCTGTCATGTGTGTTGAAGCCCATCCCCCCCACAGTTAGAATCACTCCCTAGGACACACTTAACACCTTGATCGCCCCCTACTGTTTAACCCCTTCCCTGCCAGTGTCATTTACACAGTAATCAATGCATTTTTATAGCACTCACTGTATAAATGACAATGGTCCCAAAATAGTGTCAAAAGTGTCCAATGTGTCCGCCATAATGTCGCAGTCACGATAAAAATTGCAGATCGCCGCCATTACTAATAAAAAAAATTAATAATAAAAATGCAATAAAACTATCCCCTATTTTGTAGATGCTATAACTTTTGCTCAAACCAATCAATATACGCTTATTGCTATTTTTTTACCAAAAATATGTAGAATACATATCAGCCTAAACTGAGGAAAAATAAATATTTTTTTATATATTTTTGGGGGATATTTATTATAGCAAAAAGTAAAAAATATTGCATTTTTTTTCAAAATTGTTGCTTTTTTTTGTTTATAGAGCACAAAAAAAAACCATAGAGGTGATCAAATACCACCAAAAGAAAGCTCTATTTGTGGGAAAAAAGGAGGGGGGTTACCATGCGGGCGCGCTCCCGAGTCCGGCTTTGCGCCCATAGACACAGAATGCCGGACTCGGCCCCGCCCCCCGGAGCCCGTGTCATTGGATTTGATTGACAGCCAATAGGTGCGCTGCTATCAATCTATCCAATCAAGAACCGAGACAACAGGCAGGGAGGTAAAGCACGTCTCCGCTGTGGAAACGAATGGGCTCAGGAAAGTAAAACGGGGGGGGGGGGGGGGGGGGGGCTGGTCAGTGTCAGAAGTTTTTTCACCTCTGCTGTGGTACAGGACATTGTACCGCCACTCAAGTTGTGGATGCTGTGTGTGTTTGTGAGAGGAGGGGGTTGGAGGTTCCCCGTTAACAGCAATTGAGGAGTGTTTTCTTACTGACCACAATACTAGGGGTTCCCCACTAACACCAATATGAGGGGTGTTTCTCCACTGACACCAAGTCTGGGAGTTCCCCTCCTGCTCTAATCATGTGCTTCAAAAAAAAAAAAACTGTTGAAATCCATGTGTCTGGCGCCCAGCATGTAGATTAGGGGCTGGGCGCATGGATTGGGAGGGTGGTGCCCCTGCGGCCCTTATGGATGGGCCTCCACTGTCTGTCACTGCGTTAAGAATATATAACAAAGCACCACCTGCAAAAGAAGAAGCTTTATACTCACCTGTCCTCCTCTGGTCCTCCTCCAGGACCCTGCAATTTCTGTTTCCATATCTGCCCCCAGCTTCCAGCTTCTTCCCGGCAGCAGCACAAGGGGGGTGCACTGTCATGTAAGAGAGGGTGGCGGACTCTTAATTTCTAATGGTGGGTGGGCTCTTGACATCTGATGTAAATGGGGGGGGGGGGTGAGGTGCGTGGGATATCTGCTTAAAATTGTATTATTCTATGCCAATTGCAAAGGAAGGTTGCACACCACTGGAATTATTCAGAAAAAGAACTCTTTTCTGTCTGAGCAGCCTCCAATGAAGTTTCTTGTGAATGATACCAGCAGTGTGTGACCCTCCTTTTCAGACTTGCATCGCCTGCTACAGGAGTTCAACTCCCCAGCCACCCTCTAGATGCCTCCTTCCAGGGATTGGCAGGAGCATGATAAATATCTATACTGGTCATTTGACTCCCTACCGTATATTCTGGAAGCTTCTTCCAGAAGCAGCTGTGAGACATCAAACACCCAGCTTTGGAAACCCTGACCAGGCAGAAACAATCAATCACTGCTCCACTGACTGCAATGAAGCCAAAAACTAAATATAGCCTAGCAGCCTAACTAGAGGAGGGCTCTACACCAGTGAGGCAGCATCTCATAATGATGGGTCAGTAGGAATGCTGGGGGGCAGGAGGTAACAGGAAACTTCCACTACCTAGAAGTGTAGAAGTTTGGCCCATTCTGAATGACATGGTATTTGGGCTAGCAGGAACCAATTAAAGCTGCTGCACCTTACACCAGCTGCCTTGCCGGGACCTGTAGCTTACGCATGCATTTGCAAATGTGTGCAGACTAAATCCCTGTTTTTAACGCATACTGTTAGATAGGTTCATTTGGTTGGTCCCAAGCTGGTCAGCTTGGATTTTTCCTTGGTTGTTTTTTGTCACCTTACACCAGCTGGCGAGCGTTTTTAAAATAACAGTGGCAAATTAGAAGAAGCTTTTCTGTAATCACAAGTGATTTTGAACAAAAGAAAGACAATGGTGTTGATTTTCTAAAGACAAATAGACTGTGTACTTTGCAAGTGCAGTTGCACTCTGGTAGCGCAGTTGCTCCAGAGCTTGGGAGATGAGGTGAAGCTTCACTTTGCAAAGAATACCCAATCACATGCAAGAAAAAAACTAAAAAAAAACAGCATTTTTGCTTGCACATGATTAGATGATGGAAGTCAGCAGAGCTTTCTCTCATTTACTAAGCTTTGGAAACACTGTACTTGCACAGTCTATTTGCCTTTAGTAAATCAACCCCAATATGGACAACAGGGTTAAGTGTGTTTTTTCTTTAACCATCCTTTTAAAACTATGTAATGTCATTATACCACAGATCAATTGTTTTTGTGTGAATGCTTATAGAAGCCTAGGCTTGCATAACTGTATCTCTACAGATTAATACATTGCAGTGTCAGCATTGCTGGACTGGACTTAAAAGCAGCACTATAATATAAAGCTTGCTCTTGTTAATCTTGCCTGAAATGCAGTGTCCTTGTCACTTCTTAGGAGCTCAACTGCAAGCAAAATGTTATAATGTTATCATTTTTCTATAGACTACTAATCTCGCCATCCCTCGGGTATTGGAGAGGAACAAAGGCAGACATATTTTTAGTCCAGACGGGCTAGCAACCATGGCTCAATCCATAGACACACTGGAAGAGTGAATGTAGCCACCCAGAGACAGAACATATGTTATGCTTACGATTACCAAGAATAATAAGAATAACATTTAAATGAATGCAGCCATCTCATTTTAGGTCAGAAAGCTGCACTATTGCTTTTAGGTTTGGGTTTAGATACTCTCTACTAACAGGGGTGAATCTAGGGGGGTGGTGGAGTGGGCTGTGCCCCTCGGATTTCAGTTGTAACCCCTTCCCCTAGAACAGGGGTCTCACTGGCAGCCCTCCAGCTGTTGCGAAACTACAAGTCCCATGAGGCATTGCAAGGCTGACAGTTACAAGCATGACTCCCACAGGCAGAGGCATGATGGGACTTTTAGTTTTGCAACAGCTAGAGGGCCGCCAGTTTGAGACCCCTGCCCTAGAACCAGTAATTGTATCAGGATGTGGAGAGGATAGGGGGCAGCCTTGACCAAGCTGGCATGATTGCACAGTGCCCTTCTTGCATCATTCTCTTCCATGGTGCAGGGGGGCTAACTAGGCCACACATCATCATTGCTATGGAGCTGTAGGCTGGCCCGTCTGCACCATGGAAATGGATAACACTGATTCAGAGAGGGGATTTAGAAGAGGATGGAATTCCTCCTTCTGTCTAGATCTGCACCAACTCCCACACATTGCCAGGTAAGGGTCAATTCACACTATATCTGGCGACAGGTGTTTTACCGCATTGTAAAAGGTCTGTCACTGCAGGAACACACAGGAAACAATTATGACGCCAGGGGCAGGACTCAGTCCTGAAATGTCGAGAAATGTCACCAGCACACCACGGGTCTCTAAAATTGGGTCCAAAGCTTTATTCAACGATCGCATTGTTACAGCAATGCTTCGGAGCCTCGCAGGACCCCTTCATCAGGCATGTGACAAAACATGATACAGAACAGAAAATATTTAAAGAACCATCCACCAATCAGTTAGAAAAGAATGATCTCAGGTGATTCTTTTCTTACTGATTGGTGGATGGTTCTTTAAATATTTTCTGTTCTGTATAACACTTTGTCACATGCCTGATGAAGGGGGCCTGGGAGGCTCTGAAACATTGCTGTTTGCTGTAACAATGCGATCGTTGAATAAAGCTTTGGACCCAATTTTAGAGACCCGTGGTGTGCTGGTGACATTTCTCGCTCCGACCATTCACATTGCAATGCAACTTAGTGCTGCACTGCAGTGTGCAATGTCAGGCAGCGCAGCACATCACGCCACCTGACACTGCAGTGAATGAAGTGTACGTACAAGTGTACATTTCAAATAAAGTTAGTACAAAACAAAAAAAAAGGGAGCAGTGCGATGCGATTAATCATGCATGACACTGCACCCTAGCGCAGCGGCAACAGAGTGGCCAGTGCGGTGAATCTCTCCAGCTGTTGTGTGATTTCACAGTGGGGCAATGTGAAGTGGCGGTAATTGTACACTTCCCCCAAGGGCAGAGGGCTATGCATGGAGGGAAGTGGCTGTGCTAGGGAATTGACCTCCTGGAGTAATCACTTCTTCTAGCAAGTTCAAGGACACATTGCAAATGAATAAAAATAATTATAGAAAGGGAAATAAACTGAAAGTTATTATTTTAACCAATAGATTTTTCATGCTTTTACCTGCAATTCTAGGGGTACATAAACTCCATCTTACTTCCTTCATTTTTCTTTTACTTTAACTCCAGGATGTGCTCATCTTTAAGTGATGTTAACATATCCATATTACGCAGTGGAGTTCATCCAAATGATTATTCATTGAGGTTAGTGTTTTTGCCTGGCATCCAGCTTTATCGCATACGTGTAATCAGTGACAAAGACGTGTCATTTGGCCTGAGTCACATTTTCCATTGTAACAGAGAAGAGCTTTGCAGTACTCAAGTTTCGTCTGGAAGATAAAATGCACTTAAACACTCCTTTTATAAAAAAGAAAAAGAAAAAAACCTTAGACCCTTATTGTAAACATTATCATTCTGAAGTGGTGGTTATGACAAGCTTACAAGCAGAAAAACTGCCCAGTCATTCTGACTGACTTCACCAAAGACATTGGGAAACACTCCAGAGTACAAATTTAATTTTCAAAGGATGGGTCTTAGCAGACTGCAAAATGCATTAAGCTAATGCCTAATCATTACCACTGTTTGAATCTTCAACTTTATTTTACTTGATTGGAGAGCCAAGAATCTATTTTGTCTGTGATTCTAAAACAAACTTTACCTGGGTAGATAAAGACAAAGAGGACGGGGGGGCCATTGTGAGGCACACCCACCAACCCCAATAGTACAACAGTGCCACGTCCTAAAAGATGCTGAATAAATAATTACAGAAGTTGAACCCCAGTTTTACCTGGGCAGATTCACAATGATGGAATAACACAAGGTGACAGTCAATGCCAATTTTCATAAGGATGGTGCCACCACCAGTATTTAGTGGGTCTACCCTTTTTTTAGTAGACCGATATTCAGAACTCAACGTGAAAAGGCATTTCTTTGGACACTTTTCAAAAGTATTTCCAATATCTGAGGTAAAGGTCACCAAATACTGAATGATTTTATTACAATATGCTAAGAGAACAGTTTTAGGCGGCATTCACATGTCACTATACACAGGTGGGCATAAACAATGTCCCATCATTGGTTTGAATAGAAGGAATAGTGTCCCATCGTTGGTATAAATGGATAGAATAGTGTCTCATTAATGGTGTCAGTTGGTAGAACAGTGCCCCAAGAGCCATATACAGCCCCCAGGCCGCAGTTTGGAGACCACTGTCCTAGTCAAATAGTTCAGTAATGCCTGGTACCCACATTTTTATTCAATTGTTATTGTTCAACCCAGTGGGCTGAACGAAAAAAAAAAACCTGAGAGATCGCTGTACTAATTAGGAATATTAGTGCAGCGATCTCTCCCGCCAGAACACACTAATCAGCGCTGGTTTTCTAGCATGTCCCTTCGACAAAAGCTGGTCCTTCTTTCAGAAGGACAGCTGTACACATGATCCAAACATTGGCTGCTCCTGCTGAACTATCAGATTTTCTGACAATGTGTACCCAGCTTAACACTCTAATGCCCCGTACACACGGTCGGAATTTCCGACGGAAAATTTCCTATCGGACCATGTTGTCGTAAAATCCAACCGTGTGTGGGCGCCATCTGACTTTTTCCGTCGGAAAAAATTTGAGATCCTGCTCTCAAATTTTCCGACAACAAAGTCTGATCGTGTGTAGCGAATTCCGACGGACAAAGTGCCACGCATGCTCAGATCAAATTACAAGACCAAAGCTATTGGCTACTAGCCTCTACATAGTTCCGTCGTACGCAACGAACGTCACCACGTTCAGAATGATCGGATTTTCCGACAACTTTGTCCGACCGTGTGTATGCAACACCAGTGTTGGACAAAATCCGTCTGAAAAAATCCGACGGATTTTGTGGTCGGAATTTCCGACCGTGTGTATGGGGCATTAAAAGAGAAGTGTGGTCAAAGTTTTTTGACTGGAATTCTCTTGCACATATACTTTTGCTCTCCTGTGACTCAGAATCAGACAACAGCAAGCTAAATTCCAAAACCAAAAATGTAATATATTGCAGCTTACCAATTTTTTTGTTTTTTTCCTGTATTCACTTGGTGAACTTGCCAGTAACACACCTACTGTAATAGAGTGTCCCCGCTCTGGATGAAGAACAGGGGGCACATTTGTACAGCAGCATTCTGGGGGGAGAGGATGTAGTGTGTCACATGGCATAGAGCAGTGTTTCTCAACCTCAGTCCTCAAGTACCTCCAACAGACCATGTTCTGGGAATTTCTCTTAGATAAAATGGCTGTCCAAAATACCAAGCCATTGACTCTGATTTAAGGCACCTGTGCAAGATAAAGGAAAACCTGCAAGCATGGCCGGTTGGGGGTACTTGAAGACTGAGGTTGAGAACCACTGGCATAGATCTTACAGTGGGACCATGCCCTCTAAAAGACAGCAACGCTGCCATAAACTGTAATTGACAGCATCCTGGACTGTCTATTACAAAGCCTGGTCTGCCACTCTACGCCTCTGGCCCACCCACCTCCATGATGTTTCCAAGACCCATCTTCTTGCAGTACTGGTGTAAGCAGACCTACAGCAGCGGATGACATTATGTAAAGACCTTCTTTATCTTCCCAGTGGAACCACCTATGACAGCAGGTATGGATATAAACGCATTGTGTTTTTTCTCTTCAGACTTTTTTTCCCCCTATATTTTCACCTGAAAATCCAGCGAATAGCACACTTCCCTTGGCAATGCTCAATCCTCCACTGTATCTGTGTAGGAAGCCATGGCTTGACTTAAGACACGGTCTGCCCATGTGCTTTAAGACACCTTTTTTAACATGCCCACCAATCACTGTGGCTCTGTGGCACATTTTGTGCGGGACACTGTCCTTGGCTCAGAAGAAACTGCAAGGGCCGTTGACTGATAGGGCAGTTGGTTTCCAAAAGTTACCAGTCCTCCCCCAACCAGGTGCCTGGTATAACTTACTAATGCTGGCCATACACTATATGAAAAATCGTCTGAAATTCGGTAATTTAGACAGTTTGTTCGATAATCAAATCGATAATCAAATCGATAATCGTTGGGATGTTTTTGAGACGCAAAAACGAAGGACAAGTTTGGAAATTTCTGCCGAACAAACGATAAATTGAAAGGTTAATGTGTTTCTCGTCCGAACTGACTACACTAGGTATAGGTAAAAAAACAAACAAAAAATACATTCATTTATGTTCACTGAACGATTTATCGGCCATTAAATGATGGCACTATTATTTGCGCTCGAGGCCGAATGTTTGTTTTTCGAAAATGGGTTTGGTCGATTTTTCATATAGTGTATGGCCGGCATAAGTCTGCAATCACTACAGGTTTGCTTTATGAACAGCAAGCCATAGCTATCGTTATAATTTCATACAATGGTAGTTACCTTGCTCAGGGCAAACTGTTTCTGCTGTGTGAATCTTGGCTGACATCCCTGGGTCACATAGTTGGAAAATTTGCTTTTTAATTCCTTTACACTTCTCATTCACACCAGCTGCTGCAGACCCGATGCACTGATCTTGGCACATCGCACTGTTCACTTTTTTTTTTTTAAATTAAGTTCATTGAAATGTCACAGAGACATTTTATTAACCACTTCTGTACCAGTACGTTATGAGATTTTTACTTCCATACCAGTACGTCGCGGGACTTGCAGTCGTTATACCGTAATTACGCATGGACAGCGTTTAACAAGGATTCCAACCTTCTCAGTTCAAACCAGTGCAGTATTCCAGCGCAGTCAACAAAAGTAGAACATGCTGCATTTTCTCTTCATGAAACGTGGCAAAACATATCAACAATGCACCGGAATGCATCTAAAATGCATCAAAAACGCACTGAAACGTGTATGTCCTTAATTGAGATAAGGAAAACAAAGCACCAAATGCATCAAAAACACATTATAAAAAGCGTATTCAGAAACACATCTAGAGCGCAGAAATTGTGGCTTGAACCAGCCTTAACAGAGTATCTATAAGTACTACCAAATGAATGAGCTGCTATATGTTGCAGCAGGCCATGTACTGTATTTTATGTATTTTAGGCTTCCACGTTCCTACTAGTAAAAGCAATGATTTAAAATTTCTGTTGAGTATCTGACTTATGTGATTTTATATAGAGATAAATATTTTTATAGCATTTTCATTTCCTGCAATGATCAGGAAATCTGAAGAATGCATCCTCAACACAATAGACTATTATTATGATGATGATTTTATGTGACATTTAAATAAGAAAGAAACACAGTAGATATGCACTAGATTTCTAGTGCAATTCAAGTATTGCGTATAGTATGAATAATTATGTATTAGTCATACTTTAAGAAATTCACAGCACAGTTTCTTTTTTTTTGGGCAATAAAAGTAAAAAAAAAAAAAAATGACACAATTGTATTATTCTATGTGGAGGTAAAATTATTTATATCTGTGAAACGCTTCAAAAAAATCAACATTTTCTACACTGAAAGAATTCTTTGTTGCTGAAACTAGATATTGAATCCAAAATATTTATTTTAGCCTTTTCAAAGTCCTTAAATTAGAGTATCATAAATTGTGCAGCTATTTTTACTGCACTACACGGTACTCGTTTTATTCTCACTCTAAAATATCTGCTAAACTAATTTTAGTGAAATGCTATTCATATTTGTCATAAATACCTTTTTTTTTTATTTTTTTTGCTTTTAACCACATGCAACAATGATAACCCTGTATTCCAATAACATTCCTGTATTCCAATAACAACTGAGACTATAAGACCCGGTTCACACCGGGGCGACTCGTCAGGCGACTTAGCCGCCTGACAAGTTGCGTCCCGTTCTGTAGTATAGAACCGTTCTAATAGGAGCGACACAAGTACTTGTACTACTTTGGGGGCAACTTCCTTCAGGCGACTTCAGGCGACTTGCATTGACTTCTATACAGAAGTTATTTTGCAAGCAGCCGCTGAAGTCGGATGCCGGTCGCCTGAGGCAGTCGCGCTCCAAGTCGTGCTGCCTCAGTATGAACCAGCTCTAACTCTTGCTAAAATTGTTTTCATATAGAATGGAGTGGCGATAGGGATGAGATTTGGGGTATCCATTACTAAGGGTTCAAGGCAAATAATGTGGGTTTGAGATTTGCAAGCCCAGCTAATTTTTTGCACATTCGCATTGGGGGAATTTTTAAAAACACAATGAAAAACATGGCCTTTAAAGTATGGTCAGTAGACTTAGAAGGGGCAATACAAGGGCTTTTGGATAAGCCAGCCCCCTAACCCTAAAGGGTATGGAGGGCACAGAACAGTCATAGTGTCAGTTTACTGTTCTTGTTACATACATAGTATTACATAGTAGGTGAGGTTGAAAAAGGAAAGTCCATCAAGTCCAACCTATGTGTGTGATTATAAGTCAGTATTACCTTGAACATCCCTGTATGTTGTGGTCGTTCAGGTGCTTATCTAATAGTTTTTTTTAAACTTTAGATGCCCCCAACTCTTACAGTAGAGAACCCTCTACGTAGTTTATGGTTAAACCTCTTTTCTTCTAATTTTAATGAGTGGCCACGAGTCTTGTTAAACTCCCTTCTACAAAAAAGTTTTATCCCTATTGTGGGGTCGCCAGTACGGTATTTGTAAATTGAAATCATATCCCCTCTCAAGCGTCTCTTCTCCAGAGAGAATAAGTTCAGTGCTCACAATCTTTCCTCATAACTAATATCCTCCAGACCCTTTATTGACATTCGACCCATTTGTAGCTATTTTTGTTTTTATTATTAGGGTTTTTTTGTCTTTCATTTTATTTTCTGGTTAATTTGAAATCAGCAGTTACTTTTAGCTGTGGTCTTGTCCATAGCAATTTTTCTTTTTTTGTGCTACAAGGATTCTCTTTAAAAATTGGCTTCTGTTTTAGAGAGTAGTATTTTGGGGTTTTCATTTATTGCGCAGTATATTGTTTTTCATTCTATGTTGATAAGGCCTTTATTTTAGGTTAACCTCTTCCCGTCGGCCGTATGCATATATGCTGCCTGTCGTCAGGTCAGTTTTAATGCAGAGAGGCCACATGTAGACATTTTTACATAGACCGGCAGATACATACTTGCGATTAGGAGCATTCTGATCATGTGAACGCTGTGACAGCCAATCACAGCGGTCACGTGATCAGAATCCTCACCTCTGCCTCCCAGCATTTAAAACCTCTTAAGCCCCATACACACGGTCGGACAATCCGAGGACCAGGTCCGTCGGATCATGTCCGTCGTACTTTGTCCGATGTTGGTTTTGCGTACACACGGTCGGACAAAGTTGTCGAAAAATCCGATCATTCTGAACGTGGTGACGTTTGTTGCCTACGACGGGACTACGTAGAGGCTAGTAGCCAATAGCTTTGGTCTTGTAATGTGATCTGAGCATGCGTGGCACTTTGTCCGTCAGGAATTCGATACACACGATCGGACTTGGTGTGATCGGACCGTGTTGGCGGCAAATCTTTCCAGCAGGAGATAAGACTTTGTCCGTCGGACAAACCGACGAACACTGTCCGATGGTGCATACACACGGTCTGATTTTTCAACAACCTTGTCCGATCGGACAGAATCCATGAAAAAGTCCGACCGTGTGTATGGGGCTTTAAACGGTCAGGAGAGGGTGTCAGGGGTTAAACTTTTTTTTTTTTTTTTTTGCTGCAAGCTATCCTTTTAAAAAAAAAAGTGTAGGTAGTACTTGGCAAGTTTTCTATTCTTTTTATGTTGATAGGGCCTTATGTTAGGTTGGGGTGCAAAAAGCAGAGCAATAATTTGTTACTGTCCATTTGTTATTTAAGCTGTGTTTGTGAGCAGCTCGTCGTGGCATTGTTTTAATAAAAAAAAAATTAGATAACTAACATTTTTCGCAGCCCGCTATCCACATAAAAAAAAGTTAGGCATATACCAGTTAGGCCTATTATCCCTGAGTATAACTGTCCTCCTGCTGGCCAATTTTATAGTGTTGTATCTTCTGCAGTATCTTCATTTTTGTAGTTAAAGTAAGCTATTAAAATTAATTAATGAACAAAGCATACCCCTCCATAGGGTGTACTAGCCTTAATCCAAAGTGCTTAGTGTGAATCTTGTCTGTTGTCCCTTCTCACTGATATGTGTATTTTTTTATTTTTTTTTCACTGTATGTCTTATTCCCTCTTTCAGGAGGACTGCAGTGGGGATCCTCACCTTGTTGCCCTACCTCTGGGTTATCCACCTACCCTCAGCTCCCGGGGGGAACCCCTGCTGTTAAAAAAATTCACAGCTTTGAGATCATGATTTAATTTGCTTGTTTTTTGGCTTTTATTATATGGTTTTTGAAACTCGCTGTATTTCACCAGCATGCGAGTATACCTTGTTATCCACAAGTGAGGTATACCTTTGAACATAAATTTACCTTTTTCTATACTTTATTTTATAAGACATGGTCTTTCCACAGACCAACTTGGGCTGTCTCCTGGTGCAGCGGGCGCTGTCTCGTGAAATGCATGGAAATTACAGCTGTTGATAAGCACTAATGATTTACTAACTACTTCAGCATCTGAAATGTACACTGGTGAAGTTGTATTTACAATTTGATACAAACCAAAATTGTTAGTGTATCATGTGTCTTTTTTATGTCAACTAAAAATAAACTTTGTATTTTTATACATGCATTGTATTTTTTATTGAGCACCCCTTCACAAAGTCCCATGGGCTATTTTTCTTGTTTTGCTCTGCTATGTGTATGAGTCATTTCTGACAGGTTATACCGACACCACACAATCCCCAGAGACAGCCCTGCCCCCCTTCAGAACGCAGAAAGTGATTAACAGACTCCCAGTGCATGATTCCCAATGGAACTATGTAGTGAGGTGCCTGTTCCCTCCACTCAGGTGTCAAATTACACTCAGCCCCCCCCTATGCTGTGCAGTGTGTGACATCAGATCCCCGCCCCCACCTCTTTTTAGTTTAGAAATAGTCTTTGATTTGTGCATTTTGAATGTCTGTAAAGGAGAAAGGGCATGTCATTTCAGTGGGTATATTTAGGGTTACAACCATTTTAAGTCCAGCCTGTGCTCTCTCTCTCTGGTACGTTTGGGCCTAGCCTTACTATTTAAATTGTCCTACTGCTGGCCAGTTTCACACTGCTGTATTATCTGCTGTCTCCTGGCAAGCCCTGCAATATGCAGGGCGAACATGGGGGAGTATGAGGGGAATGATTTCTCATCTGCAGGTTGCTATTGGTGAATGCAGCAGGCTAGCAACAGCGCCTGATTGGTGGATGGCGGCGGGAGCGCTAAAGCCCGCGAAACGGGGCCCTTTAAGAGCGGATCGTCCGGCCTTACCTGTCTCTCTGAAGCAAGACCGGGACCCCCTACCCCTGCAGAGCTGACAGAAGAAGATGGAGGCTTCCAGAGACCGCGAGGCGCTGCTGCGCCGCCTAATAGAGAAGGCGGAGGGAGCTGGAGGAGAGGAGTGGCTACAGAGATGCCTGGAGGACAGCCCCAACATGGCTCCGCATGGTCCGCCCCTCAGCATGGCCGAGGATGTCACTGGGGAAAAGATGGTGGAGCCTACAGCCAGCATGCGCAGTCCGCGCCTACAGCCAGCAAGGAGGAAGAAAAAAGCAAAGTCCTCTGCTTCTCCTGTCCCGCGGAAGAAGGGGAGAGCCAGCAGCATGCCTCTCAAGGACGCTGCCTCTACTGAGAAAGAATGCAGTCAGCCAGCAGCTTCCAGCCTGAAGGAGGGGAGTTCGCCCAGTGGTGAGACATGTTACAACATCCCTGTTAATGACATGTGTTTGTTAATGACTTCCTTATCTAGCCTTGTAAATGATCTTAAAGGGGTACACACAGGTGGTACTGAGGTAAAAAAGTTTGAGGAGGATTTATATAATTTTCATGGGTTACACACAGATGGTGCTGGTGTGGTTAATGATACAGGTGCACAAAAGTTTGGTGCTTTTTCTATCACTAAAAATGACGTTAAAGGGGCACAGCGGTCTGGTGCATGTTTGCAGAACTCTGCTTATGGTGGTATTAAAAGAAACTAATGGCGCACAGTATCATGGTGCTTTTCAGGATAATAGGAATGACACGGTTTTTGGAGGGGCACACTTTAGTGGTGCTATACAGCAGCCTAATGATGGCGTGCGGGTGGATGTAGTAAGCCCAGTATGGCGCAGTTTATCAGGTGTGCACGCAGATGCTTCTGAGTTATCAGCAGGTGGGGTGCTGCCGCAGACAGGCAGGCGCATAAATCAAGCAGCCACTTCTCCACGGGCAGCTGAGTCATCATTTAGGCTGCCTATGCCATGCGACATTTCCCCGCTGGGTTTTCACTTAACAGATACTGTAAAGGATAAAATTTGGAAAGGTGAATTTATTGATCTAATGTCTTTATTGCCAGCTTCCAAAGAATTTATGGCTAGAGTTGATAGACGCTCTGATGACAGAGCAGAGGAGGATCGTAAGAAGTCCATACCAAAAACTTTTCAGAATTGGTTGCAGGCCTTTTGCATTTATGCGGCCGTGCTAGGGGAGCGTTTTCCTGGGAAATGTTCAGGGCTTTTTCAGCATGTGGATATAATAGCGGAGGCTTTTCGCCATTTTGGGGGTATAGCATGGTTCACTTATGATGAGAACTTTAGGCAAAAACTGGCCGTTCACCCAATGTTGCAATGGGGTTGCAAGGATGTGGGTCTATGGCTAAACCTCATGCTGCCACAGAAGCCGCAGTTTGCTCCCCGGGTAGTGCCCCCACAGAATAGTTTTCGCAAGGGATGCTGTTTCGCCTTCAACGAAGGGCATTGTAAATTCTTGGCTAATTGCAGATATAGGCATGAATGCTCTTTCTGCAGTGGTGCCCATCCTGCAAACAGGTGTTTTCGTAAATCGGCCGCATCCTCCTCTACAGCAGTACCCAGGGAGACAGGAGGGAAGGGCCAGGACGCCAGTGAAATTATCAAACATGCAGCCTTGGCTAGAACAATACCCAGACCGCACGATGGCTCGGCTGCTGTTTGAGGGTTTTGCTAATGGTTTTTTGGTCCCTTCATATTCAGGTTCTGGGTGCGTCCGGGTTGAGAATCTACGCTCAGTCAGGATGCACCCTGACATTGTACAGGAAAAAATCAATAAAGAGATCACTGAGGGTAGAGTAGCGGGGCCTTTTAAGCTTCCACCTTTTGAGAATTTCCGCCTCTCCCCCTTGGGAATTGTTCCCAAGAAGGAGAAGGGGAGTTTTCGACTCATACACCACTTGTCTTATCCAGCAGGTTGTTCACTAAATGATGAGGTCTCTGGGGTCCTGGCCCCGGTGTCCTATGCATCATTTGATGAAGCACTGATGCTGTTACGTCAATTTGGGCAGGGGGCTTTGTTGGCTAAGGCAGATATCAAGTCTGCCTTCCGGCTGCTGCCCGTGCATCCGCAGGGATTTAATTCCCTGGGGTTTAATTTTAAGGATCAATTTTATTTTGACAAATGTCTACCAATGGGTTTTGCCTTGTCATGTTTTTATTTTGAAGCCTTTTCTACCTTCTTGCACTGGGTTGTAGCACAGTGCCTCCCGGAGGGGGGCCTGTTACACTACCTAGATGATTTTTTGTTCATTGGTCCAGTGGACTCACAATTGTGTTCTAAATCGCTGGACACTTTTTTGAGGACGTGTACCCTTTTTGGGATTCCTATCGCCCATGAGAAAACGGTCCTCCCGGCCACGACGATTGAATTTTTGGGCATCACAATCGACTCAATGCGAATGGAGTTTCGGCTACCGGAAGAAAAGCTGTGCCGGTTGAGATTATTAATTTCATTGTTTTTGTCCAAAAGGAAAGTATTGTTGAAAGAGGCGCAATCCCTATTGGGGCTTTTTGCATTCGCAGCCAGGGTGATCCCGATGGCCAGGATATTTTCAAGGCGTTTCGCCTTGGCCACAAGTGGTTTGCTGTCCCCATATTCACATATTCACCTGTCAGCAAATGTGAAAGAGGACTTGAAGGTGTGGGATGCTTTCCTTTCTAATTTTAATGGCTCAACAGTATGGCAACAATCTATTATGGATGATTTTCAATTAAATTTCTTCACCGACGCAGCTGGTTCATCAGGTTTTGGGGCTTTTCTGAACGGCAGTTGGTGTGCTTCTGAATGGCACCCCAGCTGGCTACAGGGGGAAGTTATACGGAATATAGTCCTGTTGGAACCTTTTCCTGTCGTAGTTTCATTAATAATATGGAAGGAGTTCTTTAAGAATCGGAGGGTGCTAGTACATACAGATAACAAAGGCGTTCTATTTGCCATAAACACGCTGTCATCAAAACCTGAAATGGTGATTAAGCTACTGCGTTTTGTAGTATTACATTGTTTTCGTTGTAACATTTGGTTGAAGGCTCAGTACTTACCTGGTTTACAGAATGATATAGCTGACGCTTTATCTCGTTCACAGTTCCAACGTTTTCGGGATTTGGCGCCTGCGGCGGACCAAACGGGCACCCCCTGCCCAGATTTCCTCTGGGGCTTGATTTGGGACTGATGGCTACTCACCTCCGGGGCTCACTGGCGCCGAAGACATGGCAGGAATATGGTTTGGCATGGTCCAGATGGTGTTCTTTCTGCTCTCAGCACGGTACAGGGGTTCTGGAGGTGAATGGTTATGTCGCTCTGGCTTTCATATCTTCGTTAATAAATGCAGGTATGAGTCCGGGTTCAATTAACAAGATTGTGGCTGGTTTTTCCTTTTTTCTCAAATTTTCCGACCGCCAAGCGCTTACTTCATTTTTTCAAGTCAGGCAAATTTTGAAGGGCTTTCGGAAATCGGCTCCTTCTAAGGATGGCCGTCGGCCTATTTCTGTGGAGTTATTAATCAACCTGTTATCGGTCCTGGAGGTTGTTTGTACATCTATGTTTGAAGTTTTTCTTTTCAGGGCAGCATTCTCGGTCACTTTCTTCGGTGCTTTAAGGATCGGTGAATTTACGGCTAGGAATAGGTCTTCCTCTTCTTTTCTTTTGTTCAGGCATGTAGTCTTGGGGCCGGATAATCTTCGTGTCTTTATTTGCAGGTCAAAAACTTTTGGATTGGGTAAAGGTCAATGGGTGCCTCTGGCTAGTTCCCCGGATCCGAGAGTATGCCCAGTAGTGTTGGTATCAAATTTTTTGGCTGTGCGCCCCTCATGCGAGGGTTCCTTTTTTATCCACCAGAACAGTTCCCCGCTTACCAGATTTCAGTTTTCAGCTGTTCTTGCTTCTTGCCTTAGACGGCTCAATCTTTCAGGTTTTTAAATTTTCATCTCATTCATTTAGGGTTGGGGCCGCCACAGCGGCCAATCTATTGGGTTTCCCTATAGAAAGTCAAAAGAGGGTCGGTAGGTGGGCTAGTGATAGGTACAAAATTTATGTTCGCCCAGATCTATTAACGCTATGATTTTGTTTCAGATCCAGCTACTGAGGCAATTTGGATCGTAGGCCACTCCTACATTTTCTGGGCTGGTAAGCAAGCTTCTTCTAGGATCTACTCAAGTAATTTGGGTCTGGACGATTCTTTATACACAGTTTTTTGGTCAGGCATTAGGGGTCTGAGATGGCGTAATCTCAGATGCCATTTACTTTACTTAGCATCTATTTGGCCGCCTCCGAGTATCCTGGTTATTCATTTAGGGGCAAACGATATTGGCAAGGTTAGGACTTGGGATCTTCTGTGCGAGATCAAGAAGGATCTGTGCGACTTTAGGCTACTGTTCCCAAGTACTACCCTGGCCTTTTCAGAAATGATCCCACGGCTCCTGTGGGCCCCGGGCGGTGACTTAAGCTACATGGATAGGATCAGGAGGCGGCTGAATAGAACCATACACAATATGTTAGTTTCACTGGGTGGTGTATCATTCCGCCATTTTGAGCTGGAAGGTTTTTTCTTAGGTCTGTTCAGGCAGGACCAGGTCCATTTGTCTGCAATTGGCCTGGATATTTTTAACATGGGCCTGCAGGCCTTGATTGAGAGTGCCTTGGTGTTGGGGGGACCTCAGCCAGGAGCGTCACTCCCGGCTTAGGTTGGTGGGGGATTAGTCGTCCAGCTTCGTCTGGATGGACACTGTGAACTAGAACAATAATTTAATTTTGTTTATAGCCGAGGTGGCTAAATTATGATTTAAGTTTAAGGTTACCTCTTGACCAACACCAGGGCCAGAAAAAAATTCCAACAATAAAGTATGGTTACAAAGAATTACTTGGTGTTTGTATTTTGTACGTTTAATGACTCCTTAATGCTAGCCCATGGCAAGCCCTGCAATATGCAGGGCGAACATGGGGGAGTATGAGGGGAATGATTTCTCATCTGCAGGTTGCTATTGGTGAATGCAGCAGGCTAGCAACAGCGCCTGATTGGTGGATGGCGGCGGGAGCGCTAAAGCCCGCGAAACGGGGCCCTTTAAGAGCGGATCGTCCGGCCTTACCTGTCTCTCTGAAGCAAGACCGGGACCCCCGCCCACCCTTCCCCTTTTTTCTTTTCTTCTCTAAAAATATTCTTTTGCAAGTCATGGTGTTGGTTAGTGGGGGATTAGTCGTCCAGCTTCGTCTGGATGGACACTGTGAACTAGAACAATAATTTAATTTTGTTTATAGCCGAGGTGGCTAAATTATGATTTAAGTTTAAGGTTACCTCTTGACCAACACCAGGGCCAGAAAAAAATTCCAACAATAAAGTATGGTTACAAAGAATTACTTGGTGTTTGTATTTTGTACGTTTAATGACTCCTTAATGCTAGCCCATGTTTCTTGTGGTAAAACACATGCCTTTACTCTTTTGTTCTACATTTAAGCCAAATATTCCTCAGTAAAAATGTTCTGCTGATTGCCAATTTTACACTACTGTATCATCTGCCATCTCTTAATTCTTGAAAAGAGCTTGATAGAAATTTGCATCAGCAAAAACAAGGACAGCCACAGCAAACTAGTGGAAACATTCTACTGCCAGTCAAAGTAGGCCATAATCATCAATGTAAAAAACATGTGTCTCTGAAAAAAGGCCTTTATTCATCTGAAATAAATTACATTGGGATGCTGCAGCTGTATGAATGTCAATGTTATTATAAAAGAAAAAAAAAATCCACAGGTAAATAAAAGCATTGCTAGTGTACACCGTAGCTGAGACCGTCTGTAAAAACTGTACTGTTGTGAAACAGTATTAAAAGGATTTGTGTATTTTCATTGTTGCCCTCAAAGCCACATGAAAAAACCCTCTCCCCTTGGTATAGTATTACATGTCCCCAATGGCACCGACTGGCTTCCTATGTCTTTTTTTATAATGTAGTTTGCCTAAGACCCCTTTCACACCAAGGGCGTTTTACAGGCGCTATAGCATTAGAAATAGCGCCTGCAATCCGCCCTAAAACAGCTGCACCATTGTCTGTAGTGTGAAAGCCCACTGCAGCGGTGCGCTGGCAGGACGTCAGGAAAAGTCCTGCCAGCAGCTTTTTTGGAGCGGTGAAGGAGCGGTGTGTTTACCGCTCCTCCACCGCTGCTCCCCATTGAAATCAATGGGGCAGCGCTGTAATACAGCCGGCAAACCGCCGCCATTGCGGCATATTGCCTGGGGTTTTAACCCTTTCTCGGCCACTAACGGGGGGGTAAAAGCGCCCTGCTAGCGACCGAAATGCGCCGCAAATCCGACGGTAAAACGCCACAAAAAATATTGGCGTTTTACCGACGACGCTATAGGCGGTGTGGTGTGAAAGGGGTCTAATAGTCAGAAAAATATCCAGAATATAACAAGGGTCACCCCCACAGAATTCAACTGGATTAACCTCTATGTTTGGGTTAGGTCAAATTTCAAACAAGAAAAGCTGGACCGTTGGTGGATCAAACCTGGGCAGGTTCGCCCATCACAAGTGCAGAACAGTGAGAACCGGACTTTAACGCTATCTGTGTCTCTGCATGGAAATTTCCTCCCACTTTCTGTCTTAGTGACCCTACAGGAATTCAGGATACAGAGATAGAAAAAAGTTTCAGCCCTTCCCCAAACTATCCTAAGCTAAAAAAAAGTCTTTGTTGGAGTAACTCCCACCTATAAAAAAAAGATCTGTACGCTCATCTTTTTTGCTGGTGTTTTGGGTCCAGTCCAGTGACATGACAGGTCCACTTCACCCTCCTCTTCCTCTAGCAGTGAGATACTACTAAATGATACAGAGACATAATGACATTGCTCCTCTCTCTGTGGCATTCTTCTGTGAATCCAGGGGGGGCCCTTGACAGCCTGCATTTACAGGAAGTAGGATAAATGATAATGAGCAATATTCATCTTGGAAAACAAGCAGCACTGCTAACCTCGTTCGAACCAAATAATAAAATGTCCAACTGCACTTCCACCACCAACAGATTTGCCATTCCTTCCAAGGTTCCACGTGTGTCATCAGTGTGTGGAGCCAGCGTCAGTGTTTGCAGCCCATGGAAAACAGCATGCAGGTAGAGGTTCAACCCCGGGAGTTGCCAATGGCAAAAATGATGGGCTTTTGTTTAATGGAATGTCTTTTAGTGCAAACTTTTTCCCATGTATTGCTTCCAAGTTATCTAGCTTTTTATAATTGATGTGTGCCTGATGTCCTCTTCTTTTGTTTTCTTGAAAAATAAGGGCATGAAAAGTCATTTCTCACTTCATTTAAAACGATTGCATTGAACTACAGACTGCATTTGAAACAAATGCATGGTGCATGCTGAAATGTATTTTTGCTAAGTCAAGCAATGTTTTAGAAGCACAGTAAGCTTGAATTGTGACAGAAAAATTACTTGGCTGTATAGTTATGTTTGTCTAGTTGATGGAAACTTTCAAATGCACTGAAAACAGTAAACTGAAAAACAAATAGTGTCATACATGAATATTTAAAGTTCAATTCCCAGAAAAACCTAACTGGTCTTAAAATGCTCCCCCCCCCCCATCCTAACACCTATGCTGACTAACCTGTGTAAGAAAGATCTGTATACTTACCTAATCTCAGGCCGCTCCTGTCTGGTTACCTGATCTCCCCTGTGTAAGCCAGTGCCAGCTGCAGGGGAGAGGAGAGAAAATTCAACAACAGCTGGTAATGCCTGGGAGTGGTAGCGTCACCCATAGGCTCCTATACAGTGGTGGCTGGTGGTCTGTCGATTGGTCCCCGCACTAACCCCATCTAGGTCACGGTGCTTTCTCAGGGCTGCGGATTCACCCTGCGTCTCCTCCTTCCTCGGTTTCACGGCGGAGCGACTTCCCCTGCATCTCCTTTCTCGGTGGCCAATAGGATAACTTCTCCTTTCGGACAATCAGGGACCCGCTTCCTGAGCCGGGATTGGCTGAGAGGAGAATCAGGAAGACAATAGTGAATATTAATTCGCTATTATTACACAGCTGGGTGGGCCTGGGCTCTAATCACTTGCTTCTAAAAAAAAAAAAAAAAACCTTTTGGAATCCATGCCTCTGGCGCCCTGCATGTAAATTAGCGTGCTGCCCCGCATGGATTATGGGGGCAGCACGCCTGCACCCCGCATAGACGGGCCGCCATTGCTGCTATAGCCCATCTGTTGTTGGTGCTCCCTCCTCTCCCCTGCAGTGCCACTTGCTGAAAGAATGGAGACGAATCATGTGACTGTATGGAGTGGACTGAAAATAGGTGAGTATACAGATCTTTGTTTCACAGGTTAGTCAGAATAGGTGCTAGGAGGGGGCATTTTTTTACAGTAGTTAGGTTTTCCTGGAAATCTACTATAAGATTGTGCCCAATCATAATTTAAAGAGAACCAGTTATGCCGGAGACTGTCTTTAAAGCTGAAGTTTAGGTATGCCACTTTTTACATAGTTACACTGGTCCAGCTTGAACCAATATAAATATGTGTGTGCCATACTTGTGGGATTGCTATGGAAGATAGAAATTGCATAGCAGGTATCATTACTAAAGTGAATTGCTCTAGTTTTCGGGCCCTGTGCCATATGGCTGCCAGGCTGCCATGCTGCTTAGTGAACACATTTGACATGGGCACCATTCAGAGAACACTTTTAATTTCCCCAATGAATGGAAAATGTTCTCTGATTGGACAAGCTGAAATTTGTGACCTCACCGTCTTTTCCCATCCAATCAGAGAACGCTTTGCATTCCTTGAGAGAATGGAAAGTCTTACCTAAAAGGCACCCATGCTTAGCAAGAGACCTCTTCCATCCTCTAATACCTTACCTGCTCTCCCTTGTAGCTTCTTCCTCTTCTGCAACTGGTGAGAATATCTGGCACTTCCAGTATGAGGTGGCAAGTAACCTGCTCCCCTATGACTGTGCCTATAAGCCAATTTCTGGGCCCAAGCACCAATCACATGTCAAAGCGAGTGATGTCAACGCTCCCACATTTTGCTGACACAGCAAGGTGCTTCAAGGAAGCACTGGTAACACGAGTATATGGGGATCGAGGGATGCGCTTTGCAGACATACAGTCACTGTGCCCTGCGTGGGAAAGGTGACAGTGTCTTCTAAAAGCCCAACAACAGCCAAAGCATTTTTAAACATAGACCAGAAAAGAGTAAGGACCACTGAAAGATGTAAATGCTTTTACATGCAACTTCCTGCTTTGTCTCACATCCATCACCTGGACAGAATAGTAGGGAAATTCCCAAGGGGGAAGCAGACAGCAATAAAAACCAAAAAGGACTACAAAAAGGATTACCTTACATTCCTAATAAACGTTTTTTCTGTCTATGCCTCCATTGGGAAGACTATCTATCACTTTCTGTTTTCTCTTCGGAAAAGTAAGTAAAAACCTCCCACAGGGGACCAATTAAAGTTTCATATTCAGTCTATCTTTACCTAAAAAAAAAAAGTTTTGCTGGATTTAAGGCTGAATATCTACAGTATATCCTTTCATGAGCCCAGATGTGACTAATTCTTGTTAATGTGCTTTGTGTGACACAAGAAAGTGAGCTATAGTATACTACAGTATAAAGTTACCTATAGGCAAAAGGTAGTGATTACCAGACTTGTGATCAATCTTTGCTATGAAATATTGTTCCATAGATAGTAACAATCTTCTATATTGAAAAAAATTACAAAATGTATAGGTAATAATATCAATGGAATGCTTTCAGGTTTTTCCACGTTTGCAGCCAAATTGAGATAACACCTATTTTGTATATGTTACATGTCCTCATTCGTAAATCATAATAAAAAAAAAAAATGTAACTGCAGTTTACATTTTAGTCGTTTTCTAGCTGGGTTTGCTATTATGAACCCTGTACTCTCCAAGCAGAACTTAATTATCAATTGTAACTAGATTTGAATACTGTCTGTCCTAACAAAAGGTTAAGGGTATAGAGCCTGTGCTTCTTCCACGGTATATTAACCACTTCAATACCGGTCACTTTTACCCCTTTCCTGCCCAGGCCAATTTTCAGCTTTCAGCGCTGTAGCACTTTGAATGACAAATGCACAGTCACACACACAACTAGCGCTTTCTTTTGGCGGTATTTAATCACCACTGGGTTTTTTTATTTTTTGTTAAATAAACAAAAACAAATGAAAATTTTGAAAAAAACATGTTTTTATTCGTCTCTGTTATAAATATTTTGCAAATAAATAATTGTTCTCCATAAATTTAGGCCAAACTGCATTCTGCTACATTTCTTTGGTGAAAATAACCCAAATTAGTGTATAGTCCACCAACTATGGTATATATCTGAAAATGTATCAATCCTGATGTACTGACAGGCTCATTTCTTGAGGCCCAAAAATGTCAGATGAAAGAGTTTTCAGGCAATAAAAATAGAGAAGATACAACAGGTACATGATTTGACAAGAACAGGAAGCCAAACCCTCTACGTAACAGTCAGGTAGGTCTCATGTAAACAACAAACAGAAAGTAATTCCAGAGATAAAGACCCAACAAAATAGTTTGCTCCATAGGGGAGATGAAACAAAATAGCACCAAAAAGTAGATAAATATGCACAAAAGGTTTACCGTGTAAAGTTGTAAACAAAAAACAAAATGATGGTCAGAGCAGCACCAAGGGTCAACCGGTGTTCCATACATGGGGCTAAAAGGCAGAGCCAAAACTCTACGAAGCTATTAAGGGGGCCATCTCATATCAAAGGCCAAATGTGTGCCTGCATAGGAACATAGCATATAGTTTGTGGGGATATTAAAACACAGGGGAACAGATCACATTGGGTCAGGAGCAGTAGGTAGTGCCAAGGAGGGAAGTGGAGAGAGAAAAAGGGTAGAAATTACGAAGTAAGAAGAAAAAGAGGAGGAGTGGGTCAGTAGGGAGAGAACAGAATCCCTCTCCGGTGGGGTCCGAGACCAGCTTGGATAAACCCAGGTAAGGCCTTACAAGTCCAGAAAACGCATCGGTGGACTCGTAAAAGGGAACTGACCTAGCCAGGACTGCCAAATATGCAAAAAATCTATTGTGCATGTCTGTAAGGATCGCAGTTAATTTCTCATTCATACCATGTACCCGTCTAACTTCATCAAGCGAAAGAAAGAGCGCCTTCCATGCCTTTGCAATGGTCTGCTTTGTGGCCACAAAAACTTGGGTAACGAATACACGTTTCTATTTTGTTATATCTGGTATTGACTTGTGTGATTTGTAAGTTTTTTAAATGTATAGTGTGTGCCCAGCTTTACAGTATTCAAGAAACCTTTGCAGCCATGACACCTGCTCTTGAAAACTGTCTAAAAGGTAAGAAATATTTTACATTTTTTGGGCATGCTGTGTGAAAAACAACAGATGGTGGGGCTTTCAAAAATTTGACTGCAAACGTAGAAATAGGCTTTATTGTATTTGATCACTTTAAATATAAAAAGATCATTAATCTGATAAAATTTGTTAAAAAAAAAAAAAGAATAAGCTGTACAGATTGATTTTCCTGGAGACAATCATCTAATAGAGGTTATTTGTATGAATGATTTTAAAACCATTAAACCTGTTGATCAGATATGATACAAAAGGCCAATCCCCCATTAGGTCAATTTAATTATTAATGCTGGAAAGTAGGGATGCACCAATACCATTTTTTTAATAACAAGTACGAGTAACAATTACCGATGCCTGTTGCCTAGGAAGAGTAGGTAAAGGGGTGGTTTGGGAGGTGGGTGAGGGCAGGGGCGGTGAGTAGAGGGGTAAATGAGGGAAGGGTAGTTGAGGGTGGGGTGAAATAGGGATTGTGGGGTGGTAGAGTTGGGATTGAAAAGGCTGTGATCTCTGGGGGGGGGGGGAGGATGGGGATGGGAGGGTCATTGGAAGACATGGGGGCAGAGGAGACAGCTGGTGGGGGCAGGAGGATGAAACACAGGGAGGGCAGGAGGACACAACACAGGGAAGACATGGTGCAGGGGGGTTAGTAGGAAACAGTGCAGGAGGTTAGGAGAGCACAATACAGGGAGTTAGGAGGGCACAGTACAGGAGTTAGGAGGGCACAGTAAGTTGAATAAGAGGGCACAGTACAGGGGGTTAAGATGGCACAGTAAGGGATTTAGGAGGGCACAGTACAGGGGTCACTTCTGGCAGAGCTGCTTCCCATTCCTGCATTGTACACAGCTTGAACACAGACAGAACTCCTGCTCCCCACAAATCTGATTCCCTTACAGCTATAGTGTGCATAGTGTATAACTAGCTACTGGTTACAGTTCTAACCTGTAACATTCTATGGTAGGAACTGAGTTGCAGTAGCTAGCTATACACTATGCAGTTGCTAGCTATACACTATACACATGGTAACTGTAAGGGAATGGGATGTGCAAGAGGAGCTCTTAATGCCTTGCAGGGATAGGAGACTGCCTGAAAACATTAGGGGTGGTAGAGGGCTTGGAAGGGGGGAGCCCACCCCTCCCCAATACCCTCTAGATCGGGGCATGACCGTACCTATGCTACATGTGCTGGAGCTGACGTTGTACTGCTCTGATCCCCACCAGTTTCCTCTCCATGCCCTGTGATTGGAGCACTACAGATCCCACCCACATAGGCAGTGCCCAGGTTGGCCCATGCATTAAGATGGCCCTGGGCCAGATGAGACAGCTGGTCGGAGGGGAGGAAGAGGCCATCCACTCCCAAGCTGATGTCACTTCCAGTATTGGTTTTGGGTATCAGAGCATTTTGGCAAGTACTGATACTCGCAAAAATGACTAATATCGGCACCAATACCGATATCAGTTTCAGTGCAACCCTACTGGGAAAATAAACCAATAAGATTTTGTATCTTTCAGGGACTCCAGTGTTGAGACCTCTTTTAGTTCCTGGGTCTGCACACCTACAGTGGCCACTGGAAAGTTTCCCACTCCCCTTTTTAGATTTTTAATGTATTCCATATTATGGAGAATGCAATAAGTGAAGTGGGAAGGGAAATAAAAAAAATGATTTCACCGCCGGAATCTCCAAGAGAATTAAGATATCGGTGTATGATGCTCACCAGACCCAGCTTATAAATACAATGGAATTTCTGGGTGGACGGACCTTTTACTCTACCCACATATATATGACAGTGGCATGAAGAAACTATTCATTACAATCTGAAAAAAAATCTATTTTTAAATGTATTCCATTGACAAATGACGCCATAAAAAGAGAACTGAGGAGATGAAATGTTTAATTTACAGCTGGATGAACAACCACTATGCATGTCTATTTATTTATCTTAATGGCCTTAATAGAGAATACATACTGCATGTGCATTTTCTGTAGCTGGAAGAATTGTCTTAATATAACAAGACATGTCAGATGGGAATTTTGCAAGTACACATTTTTTAAGATTGTACTGTTCAAGGAATAAAGTTTCTTATGAGAAATCACTCTGAAATCTGATGAACTCTGCCTAATGTCCATGGGTAGCCCTTAGAAATATAGAAACATAAAAAGTGACAGCAGAAAAAAGACGGAGTAGTCCATCGAGTCGGCCTGGTTTTTTGTGTATATATCTTTATATTGCAAGGTCTTATGTGCAGGACCCTCTTGTATTTTATTATATTGTAACTGTACTGTTAGACTGTAAAACGCTGCACAAGCTGATAAAAAAATCCTATATTATAATAATAAATAATAATCATTGAAGAGCAAGGCAACAAGTGAAACCAATCAGCGAGCTCAAAATGCTATCTAACAAATACGTGCAGCTGTGATAAAATCAGAAAGTCCATCCAGCTTATTTTAAAGAGACCCTATCATATTTGGACTTTATGATTATTATTATTTCCCTGTTACTTAAGCTTTTCTTACATTGCCAAAGCCTTTAGCTAGAGTGCCAGGGATGTCAGGGACAGCTGCTGCTGGTCAACTGCTTGACCTCCCCCACTAAACACTAAGATGATGGGAGTTGGTGTGTTAGGTCAGTTGACAGGCCAAGAGACCTTGGATTGCCTCAGCAATGGCATTTCCTATATCTCTATCTTGACAGGTCTCATTTATTTTGCTTTGTGCAATCTCAGGGGTGTATTTTTGTAGCCTGTGATGTGTAACTCTCTTTCTCTCTACTTCCTGTATCATTGATCACATTCAAAATTCCAAGCCCGATTCAAATCGGATTGGAGACTGTGAGAATACTTTTTTTTTTTTACTGATACTTCTTACAAGAAACGTTAACAAATTTCCCCATCCATGCTACACAGCGTGAATAGACAAATCCCATCCTGCAGCTATTTTATTTTGACAGCCCCTCCCACCAGCTGTCAAAATACACAAACAACGACTGCATCTGCATGGATGCAGGTGCTGCTCGGCCACAAATTTTCTGCCTGGCTCTTTAATATTTGAATCAAGGGATTTTGGGCAGGAGGCAGTTGGCAAATTTTACCCGGTTTATTAGGAACTGGACAAAATTTGCTTATGGCCAGCTTAACTCTTGGATCACCAGCAAGAGGTTCTCACATCATCTGATTACCAACGGAATGTACTTTTGCATTACAGCGGGAGATCTCTCCGTTGATCTCCGCTGAACCGGCGGATGACAAGTCCCTCTCTGCTCACTGAGCGGGGAGGGGCTTGCGAGCGCCGCTGGTCTCTATGGAGAGATCGGATGAAAACGGACAGTGTGTCCATTTTCATCAGATCTCACCCGATCCGATCCGCCAGCGACGGATCTGGACGTAGAGCCATACGTCTGCTTTTGGCGGATCGAACCGGGTCGGATGTCAGCGGACATGTCTCCGCTGACATCCGACGCTCCGTAGACTAACATGGAGCGCCCGTTCAGAAAGGGGCCTTACAGCAATTTCTGGAAGCCTGATGTACTGAGCAAGTAGGCTGTTCTTCCAGTCTGTCATCACATGTCGCCCACCAACACCTCTTCCGAAAATGGAAATCGTTCATCCAGCACAGCAGTTTGTGACCCCATCAGCCCACTGCAGTCTGCAGGACCTCAGATGACCCCACAGACATTAGGAAGTATCCATGTCACCCAGGCAGTGAAGTGGGCAAACAAAGGATCCAGGATGTCATGTGACAATGAATTTCAGGTCTCAATCACATGGCTGTATCTATCTGTACACCCATGCTGTCTTTGTCCACATGGGATGCACAAGTATTCCATGTATGCTCATGCAAGCAATCCCACTCATGGCTACTGGGACAAGGTGGGCTCCCTCTTGGCAAACCTGCCCTTAATCTATCCACTGCTATATATGTACTTCAACTTGGGAGACTCTCAAAATTATAGAGTTAGGACCGCAGTACACTGGGGTGCCTTGATGTGGCCACTGCGGCTTACCCATATGTGTGCAAATGTGTGCGACTAAATCCCTTGTTTTTAATGTGAACTGTTAGACAGGGTCAATTTGGTTTGTTGCAGGCTGACTGGTAAGTGAGCTGAGAATTTTTGTGTGTTTTTGATGTGCGTTGTCTGTCCATGTGATCCTTGCTGCAAAGGCTAGTTATAGGTTGGGGTGGTTGCCATTTGTTCGTATAGGGGCTGCATTCCATAAGAACACCTGTACATCTCATGCAGGCAAAAAGAGCCCTTCACCCAGGTGTACAGATTGGTACGCCCTAAGTAACTAGAGGGATTTGAATGTTTGAAAACTAACATGGCAATTAGTAGGGAGGGAGATACAGGAAGGCTTAAAGAGGAACTGCAGTCTGCTCACATAATTTGTAATAAAAACATATTTGCCATTCGGAAGCTTCCCTCTAACCCCTTTGCATATTATTTTAAATAAACTGTGATTCTGTACTTGCCAAATATGCTGCAGAAATCTCCCTCCACTGAGTCTGGCTGCATCAATTTTAACTGTGGGCAGCTGAAACTGCTGTCTGTTCACTTCCTGGATTTACACAGACACACACAGAGGCACACCTCCAGCTCTGCAGCCATGCAGCTCTCATTGGCCCTCTTATGACTCATCCCCCCTCCCTTCCTGGCAAACTCTCATGAGAGTTAGAGAGAGAGCTGTGCATGACGTCATAAACCTAGGCTTTTTACCAGACAAGAAACAGGAAGGGGGCCGTATAAGGTATTTACTTGCAGAACAAAAATGTTTTGCTATACAAAGATAAAACAGCAAGGGCAGAAGATTTAATAGATGGAAAGTTGAACAAATGACTGAAGTTCCACTTTAGGCTGGATTTACACTAGTGCGAATTGGATGCAGGATCCCCTGCATCCAATTCGCATAGCAGGAGATTGTGACTGGCTCTATATGGAGCTGGTTCACATATCTCCGCAGTGGCTTTGGTGCGATTTGCACAGGAGTCCTGTGCGTCTTTTGGTCCATTTCGGGTCCGAATTCAGTCAAAAATGTTGAACCTGGACCTGAACGGGGATGCACCGGACCCCTGCTGTGAGCTGCTGCGTTCTCATATGTGAACCCAGCCTTAATGTCCAAAGTTCAGATTTATTTTTTCTATTTTGTCTGGAGTGTAACTTTCATGTCGTTGTTTAAAGGGGATTTTTAAAGCATTTTTTTATTTTTGCTTTTGAATAAGTCTAAAACATCTTCCACAGGTTTGTTTCCCATATCCTTTAAGTTTCATCACTTGGTTGTAGATTTACCACAGTATTCTAAATTTACAAGGACAAAATCATTGTTCAGCTAGTCAAAATAGAAGCAGAAAATTCTACATTAAAGCACACTAAGGTACAACACCGTTTTCAAAAAACTATTTTTATACCATTACTTCCAAATCAAATGGAAAATAACACATTGAGTATCTGCTATTATAGGATACTTTGTAGAGCCATGCTAATCATTCCCTTATATCCATGTTTAATAGACCAGTAAGAAAAAAAAGTCCAGGCCTGCAGTCTTTGAGTCTGAGAGCTGTCCTGGGTGCTGATTCTCATTAACCTTCAATCACAGTTTTTGCTTTTTGTTTTCTTTTTACTTACACAGACATCATTCACCAAGTATATCAATGTCCTCTATATACATCCGTGAAATGCATTTTAGGGCAATCTCCCTTATAAAAAGCAATAATAGCCAGCAGAATCACACCACACTTCCTAATAAGATGCTTGACCAATGAGAGCTGCAACTGTACAAAAATGAAATGGAATTTGCAGCACAATCTAAACAAATGACACTTGCCTCCATTTCTCCAGTGACCGGAATTTATTTTGTACTACATATGCGATGTATATGTCCTGAAAAGGTTGATTTACTAAAACTGGAGAGTGCATAATCCGATGCAGCTGTGCATAGACACCAATCAGCTTCCAGGTTTTTTTTTTTGTCAAAGCTTAATTAAACAAGCTGACGTTAGAAGCTGATTGGCTATCATCCACAGCTGCACCAGATTCTGCACTCTCCAGGCTTAGTATATCAACCCCACTGTGTGCGTCACTGAAAAAAAACACAAAGCCATTACAAACACAGGGTATAAGCATGATGCTGAGCTACATATGCCCAAAACTCAATTTACGGTGAATCTGATCTGGTTTAAAAGGTATCGAGAGTGCCAAAGTGCAGGACCTTGTGGTTCTTGTTATTCTTCATCCTTGTGTCCCATAGATTTCAAATCCAGGCTGTAAGTAGGACCAAAGTCAAGATTATGCCCGGTTTCTCCCTAACTCTAAGCTCTGCTTTTCCTCATTCAACGGTCAAATGTCAGAATATTAGTAGGTTGTACAGGCTCTAGCACAGCATTTCTCAACCAAAGTTCCGTGGAACCCTAAGATGCCTCCTGAAGTTGCTAGGTTCCTTGAACAATGAGCAATTTCTGTCTTTTAGATAGGTAACTGCTGACAATAGTTTTCTTTTTATCTATCTGTAAGTGGGGGAAATTCTCCCCAGTGATCACAAATGTAAGGGGCATTTCCCCAGTGACCATCCCACTAACCATGAGCGGTAGATATAGTAACTATCAGCAGAGGTTCCCTAAAGCCCCAACCATGAGCGGTAGATATAGTAACTATCAGCAGAGGTTCCCTAAAGCCCCAACCATGAGCCGTAGATATAGTAACTATCAGCAGAGGTTCCTTAAAGCCCCAACCATAAGCGGTAGATATAGTAACTATCAGCAGAGGTTCCCTAAAGCCCCAACCATGAGCGGTAGATATAGTAACTATCAGCAGAGGTTCCCTAAAGCCCCAACCATGAGCGGTAGATATAGTAACTATCAGCAGAGGTTCCCTAAAGCCCCAACCATGAGCGGTAGATATAGTAACTATCAGCAGAGGTTCCCTAAAGCCCCAACCATGAGCGGTAGATATAGTAACTATCAGCAGAGGTTCCCTAAAGCCCCAACCATGAGCGGTAGATATAGTAACTATCAGCAGAGGTTCCCTAAAGCCCCAACCATGAGTGGTAGATATAGTAACTATCAGCAGAGGTTCCCTAAAGCCCCATACACGCTATCAGTTTTTCTGCTGAGTTTTTCCTTCAGGTTTACCAAAACCATGTAGAGCAAGGGCCTGCCTGATTGCATACAAATTGAAACTCCTAAGGTTTGACCTCATATGATATGGTTTTGGTAAATCTGAAGGAAAAACTCAGCAGAAAAACTGATAGTGTGTATGGGGCTTGAGACTGGAAAATTGTTTCAAGGTATCCTCCATGTTAAAAGGTTGAGAAAGACTGCTCTAGAATTTGATGATGGGGTGGAGTATAAGTAAGGGAAGAGTCCAGTAGGGAACTCTGGGGCCCCTGTACAGCCTGAACAAAGGATTCAAGGGGCTCCACATGAATACAAGGGCCAATTTGGAGATTACTTTAAGTGATTGCACCACAAGGTTCCTATACTTCAGCAATGTTATTGATTGAGAAACCTTTTAGGCCAGGTCAGGTTCACTCTAAAATGACACCAGGACTACGACATTCTTTGGCTTTTTTGGGTACTATAGAAAAGTCAATGAACGGACAAGAATTCTATGAACTATCCACATATTCAAGCATCACAGTCAGTGCAAGAGAGTCAGTGTCATATTTTTAACATATAACAGACAACAGAAAGCTAATACTCCTTTAGCTGACATAAAGGAATTATCTGGGCCTATTTAGAAAGGGAAAGTTCAAAGTGCATTAACCCCTGCCAATAAATCAGTGCTTAAATCTGACAAGAGTAAACTAAGCCCTAGTTGCTATGGCTAAGTGCCCTTTGTATATTAAAGTTAGTCCTTCTATTGCCTTACAGATATGTTCAAATGTTTATGGTGGCCATCTATGCTTCGATAAAATGATCAATTTATTTTCCAATCTTTAGCAATAGGAATAATCAATCTTTAGTTGACAACACATTCACACATGTGAAGTGGATTTTGATCAATATTTCAAAGATATGATCATAATGTATCACTTGCATCCCTGTTTTTACCATGCAATCTCATAATCTGATTGATCAAACTACAATCGATTTTTATGAAAAAGCTTCTCAGTACTGCTGATCGATACAACATAATCGTTCATTTTTCGCCCTAGCCGACAAACCCAGTTTGATTGATTCTGATCTAAATTGTGTCTAAATCGATCAGAGAAACAGTTATGACTATTCGATTGTTTGCTGTTTCAATCACTTTGATTGAATCGCACATTGACAGGATAATACAATCCAAGTGTGTATGGCCACCATTAGACATTGGGCTTCATGTATAAACAATGGAATACAGGGAAGGTGGAAACGTTGTTCATAGCAACCAATGGCATGCTGAAATTCACTTCTCAACCTACACATTTTATTGGATGCCATAAGCAATGGCTCCACTTTCATTTTATGAATCTTTTTTTAAACAAACACATAGTGAACCCGCATTGGATTTATTGGTTTACCACTGTATAGTCATGCCTTGAGCAGTACACCTGGCCTGAGAATGAAATCTAAAAGCAAGTCAAATCACTAACATACATACAACCACTGGTAAAACAACATTATTATGTTTTCTCATTCGTGATTTTCAGCTAAAATGCATTTGAAAAATTGCTGTCAAATGTCGTGTGACATAAAATATTGCAATGACTGCCATTTTATTCCATAGGGTCTCTGCTAAAAAAAAACATATATAATGATTGGGGGTTCTGAGTAATTTTCTAGCAAAAAAATGATAATTTTTACATGTAGGAGAGGCGTGCTAGAATAGACCTACGCGGTCCTAACCTAGCCTAGTGGTTAAAAAAATGCCCAAGCCTAGGATGCTGCAAAAAAGCTCAAAAATGCCTTTACAGGTGTATGAATTTGGGGCATGCACTTCACGTGGAGGAGCACTGAGACTGGAGTGTCTATAAGTTCCGGTTCACACAGGGGTGACCTGTCAGGTGACTTGTCAGGCTGACAAGTCGCTTTCCATTCAGTACAATGGAACCGTTCTAATAGGAGCGACTCAAGTCGCTCCGACTTAGAAAAAGGTTCCTGCACTACTTTGGGGTGACTTTGGAGCGGCTTGCATTGACTTCAGTAGAGAAGTCGTTTTGCAAGTCGCGCTGTACGGGGTGGCTTCAGAGTCGGACGAGAGTCGAGCGACTTTGAAGCCGACCCTGTGTGAACCAGCACTAAAGATACCCGATCTACAGTGCAGCTGAACTCCCTCCTGTCGCTGTCACAAAGACAGTGCAGTGTGCAAAGGGTTTTGTGGGAGGAGCCTGATGGGAAAGCTGAAACAGGTCCTCTCCCCTTGTGATTGGCAGCAGGCAGTGGGTGGATCCATCATCTATAGTCAGCCAGCTATTCGCTAAAGAATCTGCCCACTGCCAGCTGTCAAACACAAGAAGAGAGTGGACCTGATGAAGCACTAGTGTCTCAGCTTCCCCTCCATCAGGCTCTGCCCACTATCAATGTCAACAGTTGTTAGGAGGCTGTTGGCTATAAATCTGACAGCGTCCTTAACAACCAGTGACAGCTGAAGAGGGGTAGTGGCAGCAAATGTGCCACCTGCAACACGGTGTACAGAGACAGGCACTATGCCTGTCTCTGTACACCGCATTTCAGTTGGTCTTAAAGTGGAACGTAACCCTCCTATCATTTTCTGCCAAGGAAGCTGCCATCTTGGCCTCTGTTTGATCTGTAACTGCCATGATGCTACACATGTCATCAGTCATTTGATGGTTAGACAGTTTGGCTGAGAGCACAAGCAATGTGACAGTTACTTTACATTCCCAGCACGAGCTGCGAATGTAACTGTTTTTTTTTAAACTGTTAAATCGATGGGCTTAGTTCTGCTTTAATTACCTCCAATTTCGCAATCTATGAACTGGAATTAATTATTTTTGAATCTGGAGCAGTAAAAGTGTTACTTTGTAAACGTGGCGCTATTAGAGCGGAATTAAACCTTCCTATCCTTTTACAGCCAAGGAAGCTGCCATCTTAGCCTCTGTTCAACTTGCAGCTGCCATGATGCGCCTGCAAAGCGCCTTCAAACAGCTGTTGCTGTCTCTCCAGTGTGAAAGCCCGACGGTGCGATTGCAGGACGCTGAAAAATGTCCTGCAAGCCGCATCTTTGGAGCGCTGTAGGAGCTGTGTATTTACCGCTCCTAAAGAGCCCCTTCCCATTGAAAACAATCGGGCAGCACTCCAAACCCGCCTGCAAAACGCCCGTGCAGCGGCGCTTTGTGGGCAGTTTTAACCCTTTTTTGAAAAGCGCCGCTAAAACGACGGTAAAGCGCCACTAAATATAGCGCCGCTTTACTGCCAGCGCGCCCAGCGCCTCAGTGTGAAAGTAGCCTAAGTATTTTGGGAAGCTGTGGGGTTTAGTTCCGATTAAGTACTACCTAAAGTTACTGAAACAGGCAGCAGGGATTTTTTAATGGGATGCAGGCCCACACTGCCAGAAAGGTCCCTGTTCACGTAATTGCTTAGTGAGAACGAGCGTTCCCGCTATGCGATTTTGACATTGTGATTTTCACACGGTTTCACTCGCCCATTCACTCCGATGGGCTGCTCTATGCATGTTTGTTGCCTGAAAAGAAGCTTGTGTTTCTTTTTTGGGTGACGTGCTTTGCCCAATTTGTGGAGGTGTGATCGCCGCATGACAATTGCAGCAGAAACGCATTGCGTTTGGGGTGCCATTAAAGGACAATGAGCGCAGCGCGATGTGCTGTGATTGCCATGCGATTTGGGATTGCAGGCAGAATCGCAGCGATTCTGCCAGCGATCCCAAATTGGGAGATGTAAATGGGGCCCTAGGGCTTTATTGAATCCCCTTCCCCAGAAGCTTGGTATACATGAGGACATACTGCCAGGTAGAGGAGGGCTGCAGGATCATGTCATGCTTTATGGAAACTGTTCCTAATGATGGCAGAAAGTTGAGATAATGAAGAGCCAGGACTGTGAGAGGAGGATGTGGAAGGATGAAAGTGAGGGGACATGAAAGGTGTGACAGATGTGTACAGAGGAGATGACATCTAATTAGGAGCCTCCATCCTCCATCCTGGACACAGGTGACAGGCCAGCACACAGGAAGGGTGGACCATGATGTCCCAGCATGTCACTATTACCTGCTCAGGGCCCTGGAAGCAGATCTTACAGGTCGGAGGGCTGGGAGTATCTCCGCTCTCTACACTCTCCGAGTCCGTGCTGCTGTCTGCCCCAGAAGATGCTCCTCCGCCGCCAACACACACCGACTCCTGCCCGTCCTCCTCCTTCTTCTCCGGCTCTTGTTTATCCTCATCCCCCGGATCATCCTCCGGCTTGTCACCCCGCATCCCGCTATCCGGCTCCAATGTGATCGCTGTGGCCGGCTGTGTGACACCAGAGAGCGGTGCGGGGTCACTGTGTGTCCGGCTCCATCATTGGGGGAGGCAGCAAATCATCGGATGAGACATGAGCGGGGGAGGAGCCTGACTCACACTCTACACACCACTCACATCACTCATCATACATCACTCTCCACCTATGTGTATACAGCTATGTATACTCTACACACTACTCACATCACTCTCATCATACATCACCCTCCACCTATATACAGCTATGTATACTCTACACACTACTCACATCACTCATCATACATCACCCTCCACCTATAGTATATACAGCTATGTATACTCTACACACCACTCACATCACCCTCCACCTATGTGTATACAGCTATGTATACTCTACACACCACTCACATCACTCTCATCATACATCACCCTCCACCTATATACAGCTATGTATACTCTACACACCACTCACATCACTCTCGTCATACATCACCCTCCACCTATGTGTATACAGCCATGTATACTCTACACACCACTCACATCACTCATCATACATCACCCTCCACCTATATACAGCTATGTATACTCTACACACCACTCACATCACTCATCATACATCACCCTCCACCTATGTGTATACAGCTATGTATACTCTACACACCACTCACATCACTCATCATACATCACCCTCCACCTATAGTATATACAGCTATGTATACTCTACACACCACTCACATCACTCATCATACATCACTCTCCACCTATGTGTATACAGCTATGTATACTCTACACACTACTCACATCACTCATCATACATCACCCTCCACCTATATACAGCTATGTATACTCTACACACCACTCACATCACTCATCATACATCACCCTCCACCTATGTGTATACAGCTATGTATACTCTACACACCACTCACATCACTCATCATACATCACCCTCCACCTATATACAGCTATGTATACTCTACACACCACTCACATCACTCTCATCATACATCACCCTCCACCTATATATACTCTACACACCACTCACATCACTCTCATCATACATCACCCTCCACCTATATACAGCTATGTATACTCTACACACTACTCACATCACTCATCATACATCACCCTCCACCTATAGTATATACAGCTATGTATACTCTACACACCACTCACATCACTCTCATCATACATCACCCTCCACCTATATACAGCTATGTATACTCTACACACTACTCACATCACTCTCATCATACATCACCCTCCACCTATATACAGCTATGTATACTCTACACACCACTCACATCACTCTCATCATACATCACCCTCCACCTATATACAGCTATGTATACTCTACACACCACTCACATCACTCTCATCATACATCACCCTCCACCTATATACAGCTATGTATACTCTACACACCACTCACATCACTCATCATACATCACCCTCCACCTATATACAGCTATGTATACTCTACACACCACTCACATCACTCTCATCATACATCACCCTCCACCTATATACAGCTATGTATACTCTACACACCACTCACATCACTCATCATACATCACCCTCCACCTATATATACAGCCAGGGGTCAAGTCCTGGGGAAAAAAGTGTGGGAACTCCCACCCAAGATCCACTCCCCCACCAAAAAAATAAAAAATGATACGCTCATATGCAAGAACGCTGCAAAAAAAATATTTTTCATCCAATTTTCATATTGTGTGTATGAAGCTTAACTGTTAGTACATAAAAAAAAAAACAATCCTCAATAAACATAAATACAGTAATTCTCTGAATAATCAGCATTCATTCAATTGTGCTTCCATGTAAATGTGAACATCATTTTCTGATCTTTATTGGGGATTTTTATTTTGTATATAGAGTGTTTATGTGGTGAGTTTACACTTTTCATTGAACAGAGTTTGGATAACACAGGGTTAAACGGAAAGGTCATAAATTAACTGCACATTATCTGGACAGAATGCTTGGGGAGATAGTGATGTTTTCCTGCTTAGGAGATGTATGTTATCTTGGGGGGCTGCAAACTCTGCAGGGCTCTAACACACACTCGCTGCTATTCCAACCCTTCACATATTTCCACATAAACTTCCCTCCTGGCATTAAACTTTGCCAGGTATTGTGCTCAGCTTACCACCCCAAACTGATGTTCCTCCCTCAGCTCACCTCTCTCCCTGTATGTCCTGTGAGCAGAATAGCTGTGCTCCTCCTCTGGGTTCTCTCATCATATGGCACTGAAGATAGAGGAGGGGGGATTCAGCGGGACACACAGAGCAAATATGCAGGAGACTGGGGGGGGGGGTGAGGAGACAGAAAATCAGGAGGGGCCGGCGGGGAGGAGCGCATCACGAGAGGTCTGACTAAACACAATCTCTTAGCAGCAGGGACCTGATCTACCCGTCAGCTAGCTGTGATTGACAGGTAGATTGAAGCGGAAGCTGTCATGGGGCCCCCTACTGGCAATGCCTGAATAGTCAGTCCACCCCTGGTGTGCGTCACTTACTATTGCAAGCTGTGTCGGCGGCTGCTGGTGTAGCACCTGCCACACAGCTCGCATACTTCAAAGTCTTGCAGAGCTGCTAAAGGGAACTGAGTTCCTGTTGTGGAAAAAGTACAGGAACTCCGTTCCCATGCGTTCCCGCAGGACTTGAGCCCTGTATACAGCTATGTATACTCTACACACCACTCACATCACTCTCATCATACATCACCTATGTGTATACAGCTATGTATATACTCTACACACCACTCACATCACTCACCATACATCCCCCTCCACCTATGTGTATACAACTATGTATACTCTACACACCACTCACATCACTCTCATCATACATCACCCTCCACCTATGTGTATACAGCTATGTATACTCTACACACCACTCACCACTCTCATCATACATCACCCTCCACCTATATACAGCTATGTATACTCTACACACCACTCACATCACTCTCATCATACATCACCCTCCACCTATGTGTATACAGCTATGTATACTCTACACACCACTCACATCACTCATCATACATCACCCTCCACCTATATACAGCTATGTATACTCTACACACTACTCACATCACTCTCATCATACATCACCCTCCACCTATATACAGCTATGTATACTCTACACACCACTCACATCACTCTCATCATACATCACCCTCCACCTATATACAGCTATGTATACTCTACACACTACTCACATCACTCTCATCATACATCACCCTCCACCTATATACAGCTATGTATACTCTACACATCACTCTCATCATACATCACCCTCCACCTATATACAGCTATATATACTCTACACACCACTCACATCACTCATCATACATCACCCTCCATCTATGTGTATACAACTATGTATACTCTACACACCACTCACATCACTCTCATCATACATCACCCTCCACCTATATATACAGCTATGTATACTCTACACACCACTCACATCACTCTCATCATACATCACCTATGTGTATACAGCTATGTATATACTCTACACACCACTCACCATACATCCCCCTCCACCTATGTGTATACAGCTATGTATACTCTACACACCACTCACATCACTCTCATCATACATCACCCTCCACCTATATACAGCTATGTATACTCTACACACCACTCACATCACTCTCATCATACATCACCCTCCACCTATGTGTATACAGCTATGTATACTCTACACACCACTCACATCACTCATCATACATCACCCTCCACCTATATACAGCTATGTATACTCTACACACTACTCACATCACTCTCATCATACATCACCCTCCACCTATATACAGCTATGTATACTCTACACACCACTCACATCACTCTCATCATACATCACCCTCCACCTATATACAGCTATGTATACTCTACACACCACTCACATCACTCATCATACATCACCCTCCACCTATGTGTATACAACTATGTATACTCTACACACCACTCACATCACTCTCATCATACATCACCCTCCACCTATATATACAGCTATGTATACTCTACACACCACTCACATCACTCTCATCATACATCACCTATGTGTATACAGCTATGTATATACTCTACACACCACTCACATCACTCATCATACATCACCCTCCACCTATGTGTATACAGCTATGTATACTCTACACACCACTCACATCACTCTCATCATACATCACCCTCCACCTATATACAGCTATGTATACTCTACACACCACTCACATCACTCTCATCATACATCACCCTCCACCTATGTGTATACAGCTATGTATACTCTACACACCACTCACATCACTCTCATCATACATCACCCTCCACCTATGTGTATACCAGGGTTGCCACCTGTCCAGGATTCACCCGGACAGTTCGGGTTTGAAATCTTGTGTCCGGGTTTCAGTCTGCCTGAAACCCGGACACATTATTTAGACTGGGCTGTGACTCCCCAAGTAACTGAGATACAGTGGAACCTTGAATTACGAGCATAATCTGTTCTGGAGAATGCTTGTAATCCAAAGCACTTGCATATCAAAGCGAGTTTCCCCATAGAAGTCAATGGAAACGAAGATAATTTGTTCTGCATTGACTTCTATTGCATGCAATACCACATGTGGCCATCGGTGGAGGGGGCGCCATAAATCCCCAGAACTCGGAAAGCCTCGGAAAGGCTCGGAAATACTCGGAAACTGAGTATTGCCAAACGTCTCCGAACCGATCCGAGTGTCACCGGCTCCCCGCACCCCTGGCCAAACGCTGCACACCCCATTAGCTTGAATTCTGCTCGTTTTGCGAAACAACACTCTTCTAGGGGCACCCAAAGGTTTCTCAGGTCTTTTATAATCCTATAGTGTATACTACGAAAACAAATGTGCCCTGTGCCGCTAAAGTGTTCGGGTTTGGCTTGAAGAAAAGGTGGCAACCCTAGTGTATACAGCTATGTATACTCTACACACTACTCACATCACTCTCATCATACATCACCCTCCACCTATATACATCTATGTATACTCTACACACCACTCACATCACTCTCATCATACATCACCCTCCACCTATATACAGCTATGTATACTCTACACACCACTCACATCACTCATCATACATCACCCTCCACCTATTTACAGCTATATACTCTACACACCACTCACATCACTCTCATCATACATCACCCTCCACCTATATACAGCTATGTATACTCTACACACCACTCACATCACTCTCATCATACATCACCCTCCACCTATATACAGCTATGTATACTCTACACACCACTCACATCACTCATCGTACATCACCCTCCACCTATGTGTATACAGCTATGTATACTCTACACACCACTCACATCACTCTCATCATACATCACCTATGTGTATACAGCCAGTCTATATACTCCCCTCCATACATCACCCTCCACCTATGTGTATACAGCTATGTATACTCTACACACCACTCACATCACTCATCATACATCACCCTCCACCTATGTACAGCTATGTATACTCTACACACCACTCACATCACTCTCATCATACATCACCCTCCACCTATGTGTATACAGCTATGTATACTCTACACACCACTCACATCACTCTCATCATACATCACCCTCCACCTATGTGTATACAGCTATGTATACTCTACACACCACTCACATCACTCTCATCATACATCACCCTCCACCTATGTGTATACAGCTATGTATACTCTACACACCACTCACATCACTCTCATCATACATCACCCTCCACCTATATACAGCTATGTATACTCTACACACCACTCACATCACTCTCATCATACATCACCCTCCACCTATATACAGCTATGTATACTCTACACACCACTCACATCACTCATCATACATCACCCTCCACCTATGTGTATACAGCCAGTCTATATACTCCCCTCCATACATCACCCTCCACCTATATACAGCTATGTATACTCTACACACCACTCATCATACTTCACCCTCCGCCTATATACAGCTATGTATACTCTACACACCACTCACATCACTCATCATACTTCACCCTCCACCTATATACAGCTATGTATACTCTACACACCACTCACATCACTCATCATACATCACCCTCCACCTATATACAGCTATGTATACTCTACACACCACTCACATCACTCATCATACTTCACCCTCCACCTATATACAGCTATGTATACTCTACACACCACTCACATCACTCATCATACATCACCCTCCACCTATTTACAGCTATGTATACTCTACACACCACTCACATCACTCATCATACATCACCCTCCACCTATATACAGCTATGTATACTCTACACACCACTCACATCACTCTCATCATACATCACCCTCCACCTATATACAGCTATGTATACTCTACACACCACTCACATCACTCATCATACATCACCCTCCACCTATGTGTATACAGCCAGTCTATATACTCCCCTCCATACATCACCCTCCACCTATATACAGCTATGTATACTCTACACACCACTCACATCACTCTCATCATACATCACCCTCCACCTATGTATATACAGCTATGTACTGCCAGCCTGTATCCTCTCAACACTCCACTCACAGCACTCTCATCATAGACCACCCTCCACACCTATGTATATACAGCCATGTATCCTCTTCTCCATACACTCTACACACCACTCACATTATAGATCACCCTCTACAGCTATGTATATACAGCTATGTACTGCCAGTCTGCCCTACATCATCTTCACCATACACTCCACACACCACTCACAGCACTCTCATCGCAGATCACTATCTACACAGCTTTGTATATACAGCTATGTACTGCCAGCCTGTATCCTCTCCACACAGCACTCTCATAATAGACAGCTATGTATGTATGCATGTATGTATGTATAGCCAGTCATCATCCTCTCCATCACTCATATCCTCACCCTCCACACACCACACACAGCACTATCATCACTGCTCACCCTCTACACCTATGTATGTATGTACAGCCAGTCTTTATCCTTTCCTCCATCCTTTCCTCCATACACCCTAACTCTCCACACACCACTCTCATCATAGATTTCCCTCTACACAGCTATGTATGTACAGCCATGTACTGCCAGCCTTCATACTCGCCACCATCACAAACCAATCTATTACCCCATCAACATCCAATCTGCATACAATGACTCCCCTTGCCATCAATTTATACACCTTCCATTCATTTAATTTCCGATCGATCTCTGTAGTCGACAACCCATTCAATGGATATCGTACACACAGCAAGTGGATATCGACTGATGGTTAAATTGATTGTAAATCTAAGATGTGAAATATGAACAAAGCATATCCCTCTATAGCAGCCAAGACTGGTACAAGGGGTGGGCAGGAGGACCAGATGCCCTGGGCGCAGCAGTTTACTGTATGGATGGGGGCACCAGATTCTGCTAAAAAGCATTTTGACAAGCGGATACTGCCTGGAGTAGCATCTTCTAAGCTCATACATAATGAAGGAGGGGCACAGTCTGGCTTCTTTGTTCTGGGCGCTGGATGACCTTGTCCCTTCACTGATAGCAGCCATCATCAAATGGCGGACCGTAGTCCAAACACGGACCAAGTGACGTTACTGTCCAGAAAACCATTAGCCCACCAGCCTGAAGTGCATATCTCCACCAATCTGCAGTTATTGGTTGCTGGGACCGCGGGCATCCCAGCAACCAATGGCGGCCACGTGTTCACCCACTCCCTGCTGTTAGATATCTTGCAACTCCCGGCTCCCACTTCCTGCCTACAAGGTGTGTGACATCACATGTGTGCCCCTTACCCTTCAGCAAGATTCTCAGCGCAGCTCGTTACCTCTACCGACTCCCGTGCCCTGCCTGCCCCAAATTTTACAACCTATAAATAGAGAGTTATCACAAAGTGCATAATAAATGCAAGTGGAAACATTTGGGAGATGTGGGACTTTAAAGGTGCAAAACAACAAAATATGAACCAACAATGTATAAAATATATATACAATTTTTATTAAATAAACAATGTCATAAAAACAGTACATACAATATAATCATAGCCAAAGATGTGTGCAAAACATCCTAACTGACAGTGACCATAAGTCACCTACATGTTTTCCATATGGCTTCTTCAGGGAAGAACATTATAATTGGTTTATTTATGAAATACTATAATCCGACAACTCTTGATTTGAGTGTGGGAGCATGTACAGGTCTAAAAATGATTGATGAGTGAAATCCGGCAACGTACTGTCTCCACGTAACCATAAGTCACCAAGTACGTTGCCGGATTTCACTCATGCTTTAATTTGTATTTTCTTTTTGTTTTTTGTTACACATTAAAGTTGTTGGATTATAGGATCTCATAAATAAACAAATTATCACGTTCTTTCCAGAAGAAGCCATATGGCGAAACATGTAGGTGACTTATGGTTACATGGAGACAGTACGTTGCCATATTTCACTCATCAATCATTTTTAGACCTGTACAAGCTCCCACACTGAAATCATGAGTTGTCGGATTATAGGATCTCATAAATAAACAAATTATCACGTTCTTTCTTGAAGAAGCCATATGGCGAAAAGTAGAAAATATGGACATGACTACAGTAAATCACTGTAATTTATAGGATGTTTTGCACACATCTTTGGCTATGATTATATTGTATGTACTGTTTTTATGACATTGTTTATTTAATAAAAATTGTATATATTTTTGTTATACATTGTTGATTCATATTTTGTTATTTTGCACCTTTAAAGTCCCACATCTCCCAAATGTTTCCACTTATATATACGGGATGTTGGTGCCATAACTCATGTAGATGTTGATACTGGTCTCTGCTCACATACTATACTATAATAAATGCAAGTGGGAGTAGTTGGGAAATGGATAAAGAATGGAAAAAAAAAAGGAAAAAATATATGAAATATATTTTTTTAATGGGATACCTTGGTGGAGAGGAGGTTGTTGTTTGAAAGATACCCTGGTTCATCTCCAGCTACCATGGAAGTAAGTTTAAAGACCCAAAAACAAAAGCCTATTCCAACCATCTTTTTAGCTAAAGAGGTCATGTTCTTTGGGTGAGTAGGAAATGTAACCACACACATCTGGTGCAACTGCAAAGTATCTGCAAATGGTGATGGTGTTGAGTTTTGAAAATATCACAGAAGAACTTATAGACTTTTAAATAATTGCATTTATTCATGATTTGTATATTGCTGTATATGAAATTCTTTTGCACAGAGCACTTTATTATGTATATCAGGTTGATTATGGTATAATCATATGTTTTCTGATTGCTAGTTGATTAATTAACTCATTAGCGCCCCCTACCACTGTCACCGATCACACAAGTTAGCATTGTCTACACTTTGAGGGGAGCAGCTTATATATATTTTTTCACCTAATTATTTTTAATATCAACAATCACCCAATCCATAGCACGAGGTCCATATAATACTACAAGTCTATAATAAGGCTTACCTGTAGGTAAAATTAATATCTGTTAAACATGCACCATTTAGGAGATATTCACTGACATCACTGGCGCATGCTTTCTGAAGGTCCAGCATACCTTGCTGGAAATTCAGAGTTCGTGCAGGAACCAAAGGCTCATTGTGGCTTTGGCCAATCACAAAGCCAGAGCGCACAAACCCGAAAGAAAGACCGGGTGAAGATGTCTGCCCCCTCATTGGTGACCGGGCGCCGTGGGAAGGTTTCATTCTAAGGTGAGTATTTCATAATGTGCTAGTATGCGCTGCATACTAGCACATTATACAACTGCTTTACAGGTGTTTTTTTTTTACCAGCCGCAGTTTACAACCGCTTTTAGGAGCATGCTGATGGGCACATTTTATGTTAAGGGGTACTCTGATGAGCACATTTTATGTAAATGGGGTCGCTGATGGGCACACACTTTATGTAAAGGGGCACACTGATGGGCACATTTTATGTTAAGGGGTAGTCTGATGGGCACATTTTATGTTAATGGGCACGCTGATGGGCACACACTTTATATAAAGGGGCATACTGATGGGCACATTTTATGTTAAAGGGTACTCTGATGGGCACCTTTTATGTTAATGGAAACACTGATGGTCACACATTTTATGTTAAGAGGCACGCAGATGGGCACATTTTGTTAATGGCCATAGTGATGGGCACACACTTTATGTAAAGGGGCACGCTGATGGGCACATTTTATGTTAAAGATAGTTGTTTGTATTCCATACAAAGACAAGAGTTTTAGTTTCAACTGTCCACATGTTTAATAAAGTATCTGAAACTTGACAATAAACTTGACCTCGGCTGGAAGAAAATTTTAATGACTGGACTTCCTTGAATTTTATTTCAATACCCCTGCTCTATAGTGTGTACTTGTCTCAATCCGGAGTCTGTCTGCTGCTTCATTCCTCTGCTATCAGCATGAACCACTTCTGACAAGTTGTCCTAACACCAAGAGAAAGAAGGTGACAGGGAAGGGACCTACAGGTGATTGACAGCCTTAGCTCTGTTCTGTGTGCTGTGTGAAGGGGGTGTGTCCCTTCCCTCCAATCAGCTCTCAGAGTTCTCACTGATGTAACTTCAGCTCTCCACCCCCTGCATTTCATAGCTGAGAGATCCTGTGTAAATTCTACACTTTGAATGGATGTAGGAGAAAGAGGTTCCCAATAAAACAGGTACAACTTATGTAGGGGGATTTGTTTCATCTCTGTGTATCACCTGAGGCCAGTCACTTTAATGGGTATATGTAAGAATTTACAACCACTGTAATATACGGACACAATTTACAATCATAAGTTATTGCTCGCATCTCTGTTTCAATGATGTCATCTTATAAAAGGAATAATGTGAATACTAACAAAATCGTGAATACAGTATATCAGTGCTACTAATCGACGCAAAACAAATAATAATATTCCACTGTGGCCAATCGGCTCATGGTGGCCTCACTCACTTTGATTATTTTATCCCATCGATGTGTGATTCGATCAAAACAATTGTAGCGATACCCCCAATTAAGAGGGCCGCAAGTTTGATTTGGGTCCCTGAGTACAGCTCCACCAACCCCCCGGCAATCTGCTCTACCCGCTCTGGCACAGTTAGTAAAGGGGTATGTATCTATGCACATATAAAGATTACTTATACTCTAAATGTAATGGACTCAAACTCACAGGCAGACTGCTAGCTGAAATAACTGTCTTTACTTTTGGCAATGTGAAAAGTAATGGTAACATGCATTAAACATTTGACTTACAACACATGAGCAGGTCCCTGCAGTATGTACTATAAACATGTATACATATATGACTGGAAAGCAATGGGGAACGGAGCGCCATGTGTAGCGACCGTCTTCTAAGCACCCCTGAGGTGCAACAAATCTAACTGTGACTACCTAACGGACCAGGCCTGATCCCTAACAATAGAGCTCAGTCCTTGAGGGAACACAGTATTCTTCACCGGCACAAGAACTGTAAAGGTGGTGCACATGTAGCTTTAAATGGTGTGTTTGTAATCCACAAGAAAGAACAATCTTCTGCTCTGAGGTAAATTGCCTTGGCAGTTCAATAGGCATAAAGTGAAATAACAGTGCAAGATGAGCTTTCCAGCTCGCTCACCACTCCGGACACCGTCCTCAGCTCCGGGACCTCCACTGGCGGCGTCCGGCCTCGTTCGTCACAGCCCCTGCGTTCCGGTCCTCCCTCTGTCCGACCGTTCTCAGGCAAAAGGATCCGCTCTGCTCAGGCTGACAATGAGGTGTGAGAGTCTCTCTCTGTCTGCTGCAAGGCCCAGGCTTCAGGCCTTCAGCAGTCCCGGTCCGCACAGGTGTCTCCTCTCTCTGTGATCCCGGCGTCAGAAGAGGAAGAGGCGGGTCTCTCCCCTTCCTTATATCACCTCCCCCATCAGTCTCTCGGGCGGAAACAACCAAGCTCCCGGGAGCCTGGGGAATTATGGGAATTGTAGTCTTATCCCCTAAAACAACCCCGCTACATACTCCCCCCACTTTGAATCTTTGGTCCCCAAAGACATGTGTTCAATCTACAAGCTTTCTTTGAAACAACACGTTCACATAATTCAGACAGAGGAGCCTCCCACCAATTATCATAGGATGGGGAGCTGTCCTGTCTACAGGTCGCTTCAGGGTGGGCGACCTGTTTAACTGTGCCAGAGAGTGGGCTGGGGTTGCCCTCCACCAAATGAACAGTGGATGGGTCAGGGCGTTCAGTACTCCTCCTCGCTGTGGTAACAGAGTCCTCTGAACTTTTTCCCATTTGGGGGTAAGTTAACTTCTTGGGAGGCCTCACAACTCTGCGAGCTCTCTGTTCTCTTGGCACTTCAGGCACTGATACCACAGGTTCTTCTTCAGGAACACACTCTGGCAGCATTATTGATTCTGGAACGTCTACTTCCTCTTCTTCTGAGTAGAGGCCAGGGATATCTTCCCAGCACTCGAGCACATCACTGGTGGGAACAAATTCTGTAGCTTCTGGGTTCAATGTTCCATCTTCCACATCCTCAGTAAGTGGAAGATCTATGGCAGAATTTCCTGGAGTTGAGGAAGGCCATAGCCATTCAAACTCTCCTTTCTCTTCTTCAGCCGGTTGTGGGCCTTGTCCCCCTTTAATTTGGGAGGTCTGGGACCGAGTGTTGGGTCTGGGGGTATCCAGAATGGAAACAGATTCAGGTAAATCTCTCGCCTGAGGTATTCTGACTGCTTCAGTGAGTGGGAGCAAGTGATTCCTAGAGATGATATATGGCTCTGATCTCCATCTATCAGCAAGCTTGTGTTTTCCAGGGATCCCTAGATTACGTAACAGTACACGGTCCCCAGGCTGTAGGTCTTGTACTCAAACCTTCAGATCAAAGTTCCGCTTGTTTCGGGCCCCCCTCTGGTCAGAGGCCGCCTGAGCTTTCTTGTAAGCTATTTTCAAACTGTGCCTCAGTCTGTCCACATATCCTTGGTGGGAGGCAGCAGAGGCATGGTCTAGGGAAATGCCAAAGGCCAGATCGACTGGCAACCTTGCTTCTCTCCCAAACATAAGCCGGTAGGGGGAGAAGCCCGTCACATCACTGGTGGTACAGTTGTAAGCATGCACCAGAGCTGAAATGTGTTGGCTCCAATGTTGCTTCTTCTCTGTCTCTAAAGTTCCCAACATGTTCAATAGGGTCCGGTTGAACCTGTCAGGCTGGGCATCCCCTTGAGGGTGATATGGTGTAGTCCTAGTCTTCGCCACTCCTAAAGAATCTAGTAACTTCCGGATCAGGCGACTCTCAAAGTCCCTTCCTTGGTCTGAGTGAATTCTCTGTGGTAGTCCATAATGAACAAAGTATTTTTCTAGGAGCACTTTGGCCACTGTAGAAGCCTTCTGGTCCTTGGTTGGGAAAGCCTGAGCATAACGGGTGAAATGATCGGTTACCACCAGAACATTTCCCAATCCACTCAAATCGGATTCGAGGCAGAGAAAATCAATGCATACCAGATCCATTGGGCCTTGACTCTGTAGATGGCCCATTGGGGCAGCTTGATGAGGTAAAGTCTTCCTCTGAATGCATCGTGCACAGGAATGGCAATATTCCTCCACTTCGGCCCTCATGCAGGGCCAATAAAACCGGTCTCTGACAAGTTGGAAGGTTCTCTCTGCTCCCAAGTGACCATGCTGGTCATGTAAGGCAATCAGCACAGTCTCTCGATGCTTTTCGGGGAGAAACAGCTGCCACTTATCTTCTGGGCTATCAGAGGGGCCCCTTCGGTAGACCACTCCCTGATGCACCTGTAATTTATCCAACTCTCTCCTCAGTAGGCGAGCCTCTTTGGAAGGGTGATGTCGAAGTCCCTCTGGACTCTTGTTTTCCAATGCTTCCAGGACCAATTTCCCCATGGGGTCTTCCAATTGGTCACACCTTAACTCTTTCTTGGACAGCTTCGGCAGGCACTCTTCTTCTAGTTGAGTTACCCCACAGTAACATTTTGGGACTCCCACTGTGGTAACTCCTATCTCTTCAGCTCTGGATCCTCCTCTGGCTTGGAGTTCAGCCCCCTGACAAAGGGCTCGCACTCCTTCTGGGGCCACTTGGGTCCAGTCTTCCCAGTCATCAGCCATTACATGAGACCTTCGGGACAGGGCATCTGCATCCCTATTTCCAGACCCTGGCCTGTACTTGAGGCTGAAATTGAATCCAGATAACGCCGCCAACCATTTGTGTTCAGTTGCGTCCAGCTTGGCGGTAGTGAATAGGTAGGTCAAGGGGTTGTTATCTGTCTTTACAGTAAATTCGGCCCCATAAAGGTAGTCTTTTAGTTTGTCGACTACTGCCCATTTGAGGGCCAAGAACTCCAACTTGTGGGTGGGGTAGTTCTTCTCTGAGGGGGTCAGGCTCCAGCTCACATAGGCCACTGGTCGCAGCTGATCTTCATACTCCTGGTAGAGTACTCCACCTAGGCCCTCATGGCTGGCATCAACATGTAGCTCATATGGTCTAGTGGGGTCAGCATAGGCCAAAACTGGAGCTGTGGTGAGACTCCTCTTCAAGGTCTTGAAAGCCTCTTCACACCTTGAGTCCCATTGGTCTTGAACCGACTCACCGGGCCTCCTGGGCCCCAAGCCATCTTCCTCCCCTTCTGTCTTGAGCAGCTCGTTTAGGGGTTTTGCAATGCGGGCAAACCCATCCACAAACCTTCGGTAGTAGGAGCAGAACCCCAAAAAAGATTGAAGTTCAGTGACGGTTGTGGGTCTTGGCCACGAAGTAACTGCCTCCAACTTCTCAGGGTCTGTAGCCACTCCTTTTTCAGACACTATGTGTCCCAGATAGTTCACAGAAGACTGGTAGAACCGGCACTTCTCGGGGGAAAGTTTGAGTCCCTCCTCACTGAGCCTCTTCAATACTTTCTCCAATCTGGCTTCATGTTCTTCCAAAGTTTTTCCAAAAACAATGACATCGTCCAGGTACACAAGGACTTCTATGAGGTTCATGTCTCCAACAGTCCTTTCCATGAGGCGTTGGAAGGTAGCAGGAGCTCCAGACAGGCCTTGAGGCATCCTGTTGAACTCAAAGAACCCTACTGGGGTTATGAAGGCAGTCTTTTCTCTATCTTCTGGGTGCATGGGAATTTGATAGTACCCACTCTTGAGGTCCATCACACTGAACCACTTAGCTCCAGATAAACTCTGTAAGGCATCCTCTATCCTTGGCGTGGTGTACTGATCAGGAATGGTCCTCCTGTTGAGAGTTCTGTAGTCAATGCAAAGCCTCAACTACCCATTCTTCTTTCTGACCACCACTATTGGGGAGGCATAGGGGCTTCTGGACTCCCAAATCACTCCCGTCTTCTTCAGTTCCGCAAGCTGCTCCCTCAGATCTTCCAGATCTGCTAGCGGGACCCGCCTTACTCTCTCTCTGAATGGCTTGTCCTCTTGCATGCGGATTCGATGGGTGGCACTCCTTGTACACCCCACATCAAACTCATCTTTAGAGAAGATCTTCTCCCATCTGGTCAGCTGGGCCTTGGCTCTCTCCTTCCAAGCTCCAGGTAGGTTTGGGTTTTCCATGGAGAGTGTCTTCCAAACATCTTCTCCTTCACCCGTCCCTTTCACTTCTGACCAGCCAACTGGGACAGCAGGACTCACCTGTCCCAGCAGCATCCTGGCAGGGATCTCCACGGGCCGCTCCGTAGGGTTCCTCACGCTCACTGGGACTCTTCCTCTGGCCTTCTTCAATGCCTTGATTGGGATCACTTCTGGGATCACTTCCAGGCCTGAGTGACCCTCCATTGGGTCAGATTCCAGCATAACAAAGGGGCCGGGCTGCTCCCAATTAAGCTTCACCGTGGCCCTGAGGCAGGTTACCTCTCCGGGCTGTAGCACCGCTCCTTCTCTTCCAAGTCTCCACACCTTCCCTATCCCCTCACTTGGGGTCTTCTGCTCTAAGACCAACCGCTGGTAGGCCACCTTCAGCATGGGATGGATCTTGGGACCTGAATGATTCTGCTTCTGTACAAGGGGGGTCAGGAGCCTTCTGACTAGATCCGTGTTCGTCCCTATGATCAGGGAAGTCTTGCTGGTTCCTGGCGGGCGGGGGCACACAACTGCCAGGGTATCAAACACTTCAGCCTTCCCAGCCACAGATGGGTCAAAGGTCAATCGTATGGGTAGGTAGCCGTCGTAGGGGAAACTCTGAGTTCCCAATCCCCATATCTCCAGCTCCTCTATCTTCTGAATAGGCAGATGACTCAGGTATCTGTCATAGAAGTCCCTGTACAATAAGGTCACTTGCGCTCCAGTGTCTAGGAGGGCCTGTGTGTATACTCCTTCCACTTGGATGGGTACAGTAGGAGATGGACCAACCAGCTCTTCTGGGTAGGGCCCGGTTGATGCTGTCTTCTTCTTTGGACTCTTTTCTTTCCAACTAGATTTGCGCTTGATTCTTTCCTGAGCCTGGTATGCATTAATTTTCTCCCTCGCTATGGGAGTACGAACCCGCTGAGGGACATTGTTATCTCTCTTTTTTAAAGGTTCTCGCTTGGGAGTGTTGTATTCCTTTGGAGGGGTCTTGCCCCCTCTCTCTGGGGTGTATCTTGGTTGAGGAACCCTGGGTTCCTTCCAAGGAGTTTGGTCTCCTCTCTTTCTTTTCATGCTATTCTTCTTGGAGCTCACTGAAGGTGATGGGCACCCGGTTGACTCCTTCACCGGGGCCCTCTGGAGTTTCCCGCCGGCTGGCGGCTATCTGTTTTCTTCCTCTTGGGACTGGAACATACAGCTGCAATATGGCCAATTCCCCCACAGTTAAAACAGATCATCTCTCCCCAGTCAGGTGGGGATGCTGGTGCTGAAACAGTTGGAAATAATTCCCTCCTGCTTGCTTCTTTCTTGGGACTGGGCGCCTCTTTCGCCACCAGAGATGTCAGTATCTCCATCATCTGGGACATCTGCAACTTCAGAGCATCTACTTCTGTCTCTCTTTCAGGGGTTAAGGCTGACCTGACCGTTGCCACTGGAAGTTTTGTAGGCCCCATCACTTGTTTTTCCCGTTTCTCTTCCAACATGGCCTCTTCCTCTCTGACCATCCGAATGAGTTCGGGGTAGTCCAGGCTCTTCCCATCCTGTCGGGTGCGTAGTACTAGTGCGACAGGGTCTAGGGGTTGGGCTCCCCTCATCACCTGCTGAGCACGGGCTTCATCTACTTTCCCCGGATCTATCCCCTTCTTCAGGATAATCCTATGCAGGATCTTGTCTATACGTCCTATGTACTCCGACAGCTTCTCCCCTGTCTTCTGGTAACAGTGTTCCAGTTGATAGGTAAGCTCCGTAATTTTCTCTGTCCCACCAAACACACTCTCCAGGATGTCTAGATAATCCTGGGCAGTGCAATCTTTCTTGCTTGTCTTCAGGTTGCGTATGGCCTCTAAGGCAGGCCCTTTTAGGCTCTCAACAATCCTTTGCTTCTTTCTACCTTCTGGAACTTCCCATTCTTCTAAGGCCTGCGTGGCACCATCTAGCCACTCTTCAAATCCCTCTTCCCCCGAGGGTACAGGTTTCCTCCCTGAAAACATCCGGAGTTTCCTGTATCCCGACATCGGGTAGTCCCCGGGGTCTCTTCTGCACTAGGACAGCACACAGTTCTGCGCTAAGAGTGGTCTGTACAGGTGCGGGACTTTCCGTGCCCTTCTGCTCTTCCACCTTCGGTGACAGCATGGTTTTCATTTGAAAACAGTCTCCCTTGCGCGGCAGCGCATGCAGCAATTGATAGGTCTGACCGTCCAATGCTTTTATGCTTTGGCTCCTGAACTGCTCTGGGGTCTCACTTCTCCATTCTACTAGGGCGTATGTACACCCGGCATCATTTCTCATGTCCATTATCCGTGCTTTGTGGCATGGGGATAGCGACATTATGAGCTGCTTGACTGCCTCTTCCTGCCATATCCCCGGCAGTTCAATGACTGCTGCTGCGGCTGGATCAGTGCCCCATATTGTGTACCACCGTCCCACTTCTATCGGCTCCATGCCGGTACCTTCTGGCGGGTTTTCCCGCTGTCTCAGGATCCCGGACGAGCCCCCACGTGTAGCGATACCCCCAATTAAGAGGGCCGCAAGTTTGATTTGGGTCCCTGAGTACAGCTCCACCAACCCCCAGGCAATCTGCTCTACCCGCTCTGGCACAGTTAGTAAAGGGGTATGTATCTATGCACATATAAAGATTACTTATACTCTAAATGTAATGGACTCAAACTCACAGGCAGACTGCTAGCTGAAATAACTGTCTTTACTTTTGGCAATGTGAAAAGTAATGGTAACATGCATTAAACATTTGACTTACAACACATGAGCAGGTCCCTGCAGTATGTACTATAAACATGTATACATATATGACTGGAAAGCAATGGGGAACGGAGCGCCACGTGTAGCGACCGTCTGCTAAGCACCCCTGAGGTGCAACAAATCTAACTGTGACTACCTAACGGACCAGGCCTGATCCCTAACAATAGAGCTCAGTCCTTGAGGGAACACAGTATTCTTCACCGGCACAAAAACTGTAAAGGTGGTGCACATGTAGCTTTAAATGGTGTGTTTGTAATCCACAAGAAAGAACAATCTTCTGCTCTGAGGTAAATTGCCTTGGCAGTTCAATAGGCATAAAGTGAAATAACAGTGCAAGATGAGCTTTCCAGTTTGCTCACCACTCCGGACACCGTCCTCAGCTCCGGGACCTCCACTGGCGGCGTCCGGCCTCGTTCGTCACAGCCCCTGCGTTCCGGTCCTCCCTCTGTCCGACCGTTCTCAGGCAAAAGGCTCCGCTCTGCTCAGGCTGACAATGAGGTGTGAGAGTCTCTCTCTGTCTGCTGCAAGGCCCAGGCTTCAGGCCTTCAGCAGTCCCGGTCCGCACAGGTGTCTCCTCTCTCTGTGATCCCGGCGTCAGAAGAGGAAGAGGCGGGTCTCTCCCCTTCCTTATATCACCTCCCCCATCAGCCTCTCGGGCGGAAACAACCAACCTCCCGGGAGCCTGGGGAATTATGGGAATTGTAGTCTTATCCCCTAAAAGGGGAACAACCCCGCTACACAATCAAATTGGCAGACAATCAAAAAGCTATAACTTCCCTTTTGATCAATTTTGATTTAATTTCAATAGAAGACCCCTTTCACACAAAGGGTCCGTTCAGGTGCCCCTGTCAGTTTTTTATATGGACCTGATCGGTCGGTCATCTCACCCCTATGGATTGGCGGGTGCTCGTCTACACCCGCCTACCTCCAATCCCCTAAAACAAAACAAAAAACAGAAGGTGACCCGTCCTTCTCCGTTTAGGTAGATCGAAGGGCTGTCCATTTACACCCCCACCAAGCTGTCCTTAGAGCAGAGTGGGCTCTGTTTCTGCATAGCGGACACGGACAAGTTATCCAGCAGCTCTGCTCTGATCAGCAGGGGGTCCGCAGATAGATCCCCTGCTGATCAAAACAGAGTCCACCCTGTGTGAAAGGAGCCTATTTCAATCAAACTGAGTCAGTCGGCCAGAGCAGAATATTATTGATCATTTTGCATCACTTGGCAGCACTGAGATTCAATTGTATTTTGAGCGATCAGATTATGAGATTTCATGGTGGGTTGCAATCAATAGTTTAGGATTATATGTTACAACCATAACTCAATTATCAATAAAAAAATCCAATTCCCCATGTGTGGCATACAGTCTGGAAAGTATTCACAGCGCTTCACTTTTTCCACATTTTGTTATGTTACAGCCTTATTCCAAAATGGATTCAATTCATTATTTTCCTCAAAATTCTAAAAACAGTACCCCATAATGAAATGAAAGAAGTTTGTTTGAAATCTTTGCAAATTTATTAAAAATAAAAAATTAAAAAAAATCACATAAGTATTCACAGCCTTTGTCATGACACGGAAAATTTAGCTCAGGTGCATCCTGTTTCCACTGATCATCCTTGAGATGTTTCTACAACTTGATTGGAGTCCACGTGTAGTAAATGCAGTTGATGTGTGGAATATGCAGTCAAAGGCAATGGGGTTGATTTACTAAAGGCAAAAAGACTGTGCACTTTGCAAAGTACTCTGCAAGAGCAGTTGCTCCAGAGCTTAGTAAATAAGCAGACGCTCTGCTGACTTTCATCAACCAATCATGTGCAAGCAAAAATGCATTATTTTTTTTATTTTCCTTGCATGTGATTGGATGGTTTTTGCAAAGTGAAGCTTTACCTCATTTACTAAGCTCTGGAGCAACTGCCCTTGCAGAGTGCAATTGCACTTTGCAAGGTGCACAGTCTATTGGCCTTTAGTAAATCAACCCCATTGCCAACTATAGAACAGTTATTCCTATTAGAAGAATCAATCAAAAAACAAATAGTTAATTTTTTGAAGCATTTATGGTCACCATAAAACCTCCATGTACAGTAGATCCTTTTATATAGGGGCTCTGCGTACGTGGAGGTTACAGAACTATTTGGTCCAGATGTGGATATTTTACCAGTCCCTAGTTAGGAAACCCTGGGGTGGTGTGTCTCTGTAGCGCCCCCTACAGGCACATCACTGATAGGATGGGGGCAATAACTGTTACCACATTGTCTGCTGGGGTTACAGTAGAACCGAAGTAAAACTTTTTTTTTTATTTCATTTGGATAGAGTAAAGACTCATACACGCGGTATTAAAATCAAAAGGGAAAAGTCTGAAGACGAGTTGTTGATTTTTGGATCGTTCGTACGGTGCTTTCGACAGCCGATTTGACTTTTACATCAGACAAAAGCTGAATGTGCAGGCTATAAAACTTTTGTCTGATGTGAACTCATCGTCCGATTTTCGGAAGGTCAGTACAGAAAATCAGTCACACAAAAGTTGAAAGTACAAACACGCATGCTCGGAATCAAGGAACGACTGAGAAGAGTTTGGTCTTGTAAACTACTGTTCGTAATCTAGAATTAACATTCGTGACGCGGCAATTCATGAAATGCAGCGCACATTCTCATCTTCTTTAATGGGATAATAATGAAGCTGCTTTGCTGGTGATACTGATGCGCAGTGTTGGTCATCTTACTTTAAAAAAGTAATTTAGTTAAGTTACAAATTACTTCTCCCAAAAAGTAATTGCGTTAGTAACTCAGTTACTACATTGGAAAAGTAATTAGTTACTCAGCAAAGTAACTGACTTTTTTTTTTAAATATTCTATACGTGTAACTAAGGGGCGGGTCTAGTATTACTGTAACCAAGGGGCGCATTTATTATTGTTATATATCGTGTAACCAAGGAGCTGCTCTATTATTACTCTAACCAAGGGGCAGATCTGTTATAGCGTGTAAGCAAGGGGCGGGTCTATTATTATTATATCGTGTAAGGGGTGGATTTCTACAGAAGAGGGTGAATGTTAAATTAATGGGCAGAGCTCGATATATATAACAATAATAATAAATGCGCCCCTTGGTTACAGTAATACTAGACTCGCCCCTTAGTTACACGATAGACGCCCCTTGCAGAGTAGCACGAGCATCATAAGGGTGTGGCATCGCCTCGTACAATTACATGTTAACTGCGCCTGCGCTGTGTAGAGTTCACTCAGAGCTGTTTAGGTTCGGCAATTTTCGGAAGCTCCGTAGTCCTTCGTACTGCGCAAGCGCTGCGCCTGCGCAGTACAGGGGGTCCTTATCCGGCGGGGGAACTTTTTTGGCAGGACACCGGAATTACACTACTGCCATCTAGTGACAGTAGATGTAATTGGGGTAACTAAGCCAAAGTAATGGAAACTGAGTTACCATGAGGGGAAAAGTAATCAGTTAGATTACTAGTTACCCTCTAAAGTAACTGAGTTACGTAACTCAGTTTATTTTAACTCAGTTACTTACATCACTGCTGATGCGATTATGCCAAATGAATTTTAAAAGGCTTTTGTTTTGTAGTGATATAAATAATATTAATATTATGGTTGTTGGATCCCGTAAGGGGATGATATCTAATCTATATTTACATCTACATAAGGGGAACAGGGAGGACACCCAATCATGTCCATATAAAGTAAAGTGGGAGAGAGACGTGGGAACCATCTCAGCTCCTCAATGGGAAAGGATACTTGAACTTGCCCCAATGGTCTCACTCTCCCCTCCCCCAGAAGATGTCACACCTCTTCCTATTATATCGTGCTTATTATACTCCAAACAAGCTCTTTAGGTTTGGTCGTAGGCAAGACGATAAATGCCCTAGATGCGGGAGACTGGGGGGAGACCTTGTCCACATGTTCTGGAGATGTCCAAAATTATATGGATATTGGAAAGAGGTAGTGGACAAGGTCTCCCAGATATTTAATACCCATCTCGAGTTAGACCCTATCCGATGTGTTCTTGGGGGTGGAGAGGGAGGGGGCAGGCCTGGGGAGGTTCAGATTGCGGTTTTGCGCTGTCTTTTCCAGGCCAGACTGCTAATTGCTCGGAGATGGCAGTCCTCTACCCCTCCGTCAGTCGATGAGTGGGAGCAAAACATGGATGGAGTCATCATGAAGGAAAGAACCACATATATTAAACGAGAGAGTCTTGCTAAATTCCATTCACTATGGAACCCATGGATTGAGAAAGGAACATGAGAACGCCTTAGATAGTGTCAATTAAAATAAGCTAGCCTAAAAAGAACTAAGTAGATGAACCGATACTGGCAGAGAGTGGGAGGATGGATGGGAGAGGTGGGGGGTGAAAGCAAGGCGGTGTGATTGAGTTCGATTCTACCCAAACATGTTTAATGTTTTTTTTTTCTATGCTTAACACGAACTTGGTAAGAGAGTTGAATGAGACTGTGTATAATCTGTATTTGTAAAAAAAAAAATTTTTTTCGAAATAAAGATATAAAGTTAAAAAAAAAATATTATGGTTGTTGTTTGGGCAAGTTACCACAACACCATTATCCCTGAGTTTTTAAGATCAAAGATACAACTATGTTGGTGTCCCTTGTTAATTTTCCATTGTGTTGTTTTTAATGTAACTGCCTACTCCCAAACTCTCATTTGAAGAAAAACACATAGCCAAGTATTATTCTACACAATTTTTTTATTGTGCAGAAAAAAAAACAACAGAAATTAAATTAGAGATGCTATCTGCCATCCAAATAAAAATAACAAAAAAGTGCAAATCAACGCTCACCAAACTTCTACTAACACAAAATTTGCAGAAGGGGCCCAAAGGGTGGTGCTTCAGAAATTAACTTCCTCTTTATACTCTCATAGTACGTTACTACGTTCGTGTTTGTCGAACGACAATTTGCAGATAGTTAATATACAAGACAAAATCCTGCACATACCCTTTTGACAAAAATCAGATGCTCGGTCGTACAACAATCGAACCGTGTGTACGAGGCTTAAGTTTAGACACGTGGCAGACTTTGCTGCTCCTCTGAAAAGTAGTCAGTGGTGAATTGCTTTTCAGAGGTATTTTACAGGCTGTGATGAGGCGATATGTTGCCTCCTCACTGTCTGTTTTAACCTCATAAACATTAAAATACCTTTTCGCAATTGCGTGCATTGTACGCAGTTGCAGGGTGATTGTGGTGCAACCCCATTTACTTGACTAGGTTGAATTCAGCAACTGTACTGATCAACAAACACAACAGGCCCAATGCCCTATTTTTTTTTAGATCCCTTCAAGGGCAAAGGAAAGTGAGGGAATTCCTGGTTATTACCAGGATCATCAGAACTACTGTTCCCATTCGAAGATTTCCCCTTAATTCCTGTTATGGTGACAACCTAAAATTTGGAATTTTCTTTTGCTTTTACTCTCGGTGATAACAGTAAACAGGACAAATAGAGAGGGTGAATCTCCCTAATGGGGGCATTGACAGCAATAAAAACTGACAGGTTGACAGGTTCTAATCCTCTCCAATTTATCCAAGAGTAAAAAAAGATGTTTTGACTTTAGTTATACTATGTTCACCTGTTCCAGAAAATGGCCTATGCAGTCATGGGACCCCAGCAGGTATTAAAAAACTGTGCTCCTTTCATGGGCATCCGCAAGTAGGGGCAAGGGGGGTCAAGTGCCCCCCCAGCAGGGCTGGTGCTACCAATAGGCAAGTGTGCACAATCAGTTGGGGGCACCGCGCTGCATGTCTCAGAGCCGGGGGTCACATACACAACATGGAGTGTCAGGGAGTGATGGTGTTTACAGCCCCTGAGCTGAGGGGAGGCAGCGCGGCCAGAGCCAGGAAATACAAAGCTCTCCCGCAGCTTGCCTGTTACCTTTCACCTGCTGCCTGGGCAGCGTCTGCTAATGCTCACCGCATGGGGCCCCAGCCTCAACTGAGCTGCTTGGCATGTACAGCTGTTATTAGAGCCTTCCATTTGCCTTTTCTGGGGTTAGTAATCCACTTAATTCTCTCTATTGTCATCTGAAGCTTACAATATAGAAATTGATTGGAGGGGAGTTCTCCATACAAATGATTGTGTGTGTAATGTATAGGGGATGTAATGTATCCGGGTGTAATCTGTGTGTATGGGGGTGTAACGTTTCTGGGTGTAATCTGTGTGTATGGGGGTGTAATATATCTGGGTGTAATCTGTGTGTATGGTGGTGTAATGTATCTAGGTGTAATCTGTGTGTAATGTATCTGGGTGTAATTTTTGTGTATGGGGGTGTAATTTATCTGTGTGTATGGGGGTGTAATGTTTCTGGGTGTAATCTGTGTGTATGGGGGTGTAATGTATCTGGGTGTATGGGGGTGTAATGTATCTATCTGTGTGTATGGGAGTGTAATGTATCTGGGTGTAATCTGTGTGTATGGGGGTGTAATGTATCTGGGTATACGGGGGTGTAATGTGTATGGGGGTGTAATGTATCTATCTGTGTGTATGGGGTTGTAATGTATCTGGGTGTATGGGGGTGTAATGTGTGTATGGGGGTGTAATGTATCTGGGTGTATGGGGGTGTAATCTGTGTTTATTGGGGTGTAATGTATCTGGGTGTAATCTGTGTGTATGGGGGCGTAATGTATCTGGGTGTATGGGGGTGTAATGTGTATGGGGGTGTAATGTATCTGGGTGTATGGGGGTGTAATCTGTGTTTATAGGGGTGTAATGTATCTGGGTGTATGGGGGTGTAATCTGTGTGCATGGGGGTGTAATGTATCTGGGTGTATGGGGGTGTAATATGTATGGGGGTGTAATGTATCTATCTGTGTGTATTGTGGTGTGATATATCTGTGTATGGGGGTGTAATGTATCTGGGTGTATCTGTACTATGTCCGCAGTCTCTGACCGTGATAATGACATTGTCAAAAATGGGCAGAGACCTTAAAATGATGCCTCCCCCCCTGAAAAAAGTTCTACGTAAAATGTTCACACCTATGCATTTTTTGTGCTTTTTGCATTTTGCAGATTTGCACTAGGGAAAACTAGGGTGCAGGGAAAGGCTTCCAGCAAGAAGTCACATCTGCATGTACAGGAATGCTGTCTCCTATGGCAAAAGCCTTTAACAGTTCCTAACACAAAGCGTAACAGTTCTTTCAGCTTTACTACAACTTCTCCTTGTAGTTCTTCCATACACTGAACTTCCGGTCTCTCACTAGACCCTCTAATTCACTGCCACTGAATCCCTTGAGCTCCTCCAATCTTTACATTTTGTTGCTTGAGCCTGGGTTCACACATATGCGAACAGAGACATTGCATATGATTCGCACTGCATTGCTGGCACAGATCACATGCAATGTCTGTGCCATGTGAGGTCAGCCATACAAAAAAGGTGCAGGAACCTTTATTTCCCCACACTGGAGCAGAATCGCATATGTGTTCACATCCGATTCCTGTCCGAACCCTCTGTAGTCACTCTGGTAAAGTCTTTTCTTGATTGTTGACTTTGACACACATACACCTACCTCCTGGAGAGTGTTCTTGATCTGGCCAACTGTTGTGAAGGGTGTTTTCTTCACCAGGGAAAGAATTCTTCGGTCATCCACCACAAGTGTTTTCTGTGGTCTTCTGGGTCTTTTGGTGTTGCTGAGCTCACCGGTGCGTTCTTTCTTTATAAGGATGTTCCAAACAGTTGATTTGGCCACACCTAATGTTGTTGCTCTCTCTCTAATGGGTTTGTTTTGTTTTTTCAGCCTAATGATGGCTTGCTTCACTGATAGTGACAGCTCTTTGTATCTCATATTGAGAGTTGACAGCAACAGATTCCAAATGCAAATAGCACACTTGAAATGAAATCTGGACCTTTTATCTGCTCCTTGTAAATGGGACAATGAGGAAATAACACACACCTAGCCATGGAACAGCTGAGCAGCCAATTGTCCAATTACTTTTGAACCCTTAAAAGTGTGAGTCACATATACAAAATGTTGTAATTCCTACACCGTTTACCTGATTTTGATGTAAATATTAAAGCTGAAAGTCTACAGTTAAAGCACATCTTGTTCGTTTCATTTTAAACCATTGTGGTGGTGTATAGAGCCGAAAAGGTTAGAATTGTGTTGATGTCACAATATTTATGGACCTGACTGTATTGATTTTAATAGGAAGCAGTTTTCGTGGGCTTTTCAGGTGTTTTTTTCAACGCAAAAGCACTTGAAAAACTCCTCAGTGCGAAAGGGGTCTAACTTTGTATTGACACCCACAGCGGTTCGCAGAGGGCAGTGTGAACTGCCTGTGGAGGAGATGCGATGCGGAAACCGGCACTGGAATCACGTCGCAATAGTGTGAACCCGGGCTGAAGCTCAAAGTCTCCCTGTATAGCCTGCAAATTAAAAGCATAATGGGCTAGCATTGAATACTAGCCCATTATGTACCACTTACCTGCAAAAAAATCCAGCGACGTCCCCTGTGTGGGCAGCGTCCATCTTCTTGCCCTCTTCCTTCAGGGCCGCGGACTCCGGCTCTGTGATTTGCCGGAGCCGCGTGATGTCACTCCCGCGCATGCGCACGAGAGCCGCGACCTGCGGCATATGCTAGGGAAGAAACGGCCTTTAGTTTTGTTTCTTCCCTGCATGCGCCGTAGCAATTTACGACGGACTACAAGTGAAATATCTCCTAAACGGCGCATGTTTAGGAGATGTTTCCACTACCTATAGGTAAGCCTTATTCTAGGCTTACCTATAGATAAAAGTACAAAAAGTGGGCTTACAACCACTTTAAATCACCCCCTTACCATGGCTTTTACCTAAAGACTGAGTAATCAAATTACATTAATTACATAATCAAGTACATTATTACAAGCTAAGGGCATTGCCTGCTGGAGCGCCAGATACCCAATTTACCTTCATTCACATATGAGTGCTCAGGCACTTGTAGCTCAATACCTGCTGCTATATAAGCTACTTTTGAAGCAGATATTGTCGATTTGGCCCCATAGACGTTAATGGTAGGGATGGGCCCGGTGTTCGATTCGAACCCATGTTCGAATCGAGCACCGGGCGTTTGCTCGCTCGGCGAGCCCAGAACTATTGGGGCCGCTCGCATCAAATTCGTGTGATGCGAGCGGCCCCGCAATGCATTGCGCTAGTCGCAGTGCAATGCTGGCTGATGATTGGCCAAGCATGCACTGTGACCCCGCATGCTTGGCCAATCACAGCGCCGGCAGCGAGGAGAGCCATAATTGGCTACAGGCAGGATGCCTGTAGCCAATTATAGCTCAGGGGCTTTAGTACACGCCCCACGGTATAAGAGGCCGCCGCGCCGGCGGCCTCGCATATTATGTTTCAGTCAGTGTCAGCGTGTCAGCGTGTCAGTGTGCTGCTGACAATATGTGCTCTATTTCTGGGGATATGTGTGTGCGTGCTGTTAGAACAGCATTGCAGTATCACATCTGGGGGGTGTCTATAGGTGGCCTGTGAAGGGGGGCAGGTTTCCTGTGCTTAGAACTTTCCCTGCAAAAAAGTGTAATTTTTGCAGGAAAAAAAGCTATTTAAAAGCACTCGCGGCTAATGAATTGATGGCTCCTGTAACACAGAGAACTGTCATTCATTAATAAAAAACAAAAAAACAAAAAAAAGCGTAGGGGTCTAATTAATCTAAGTCTAATTAATTAAATAACCAGGCCCTTCAGGTCTGGGATGGATATTAAGGGGAACCCCAGCCAAAAAAAAAGAAAAAAAATGGCGTAGGGTCCCCCTCAAAATCCATACCAGACCCTTATCCGAGCACGCAACCTGGCAGGCCACAGGAAAAGAGGGGGGGATGAGAGCGGCCCCCCCTCCCGCCTGAACCGTACCAGGCCACATGCCCTCAACATTGGGAGGATGCTTTGGGGGTCTAAGACCCCCAAAGCACCTTGTCCCCATGTTGATGAGGACAAGGGCCTCTTCCCCACAACCCTGGCCATTGGTTGTGGGGGTCTGCGGGCGGGGGGCTTATCGGAATCTGGAAGCCCCCTTTAACAAGGGGACCCCCAGATCCCGCCCCCCCCTGTGTGAAATGGTAAGGGGTACAAAAGTACCCCTACCATTTCACCAAAAAAGTGGCAAAAATGGTAAAAATTACAGGAGACGGTCTTTGACAATTCCTTTATTAAAATCTTCTTTCTTCTTTCTTCATCCTTCGGTTTCTTCATCTTCTCCTTCCGTCATCTTCTTCCATCTTCTTCCATCCTCTTCTTCCTCCGATCCGCTTCTTCTTGCGCTGGTCTTCTCGTCCTTCTCGTCCGGCATCTTCTTCCATGGCGTCGGCGTCGGTGTCTCTTCTTTTGCCACTCCTCGCAATGGGAGGCTCCCGCTGTGTGAGGCTTCGCTGTGTCTGACAGGCCTTTTATAATGGAGGGCACCTGGTGACCCCGCCCCCTCTGACGCACAGGGACGTCATGGGGAATTCCATGATGGCTTTCCCCATGACGTCAGAGGGGGGCGGGGTCACCAGGTGCCCTCCGTTATAAAAGACCTGTCAGACGGAGCGGAGCCTCACACATCGGGAGCCTCCCATTGCGCGGAGCGGCCCAAGAAGAGACACCGACGCCGACGGAAGAAGATGCCGGACAAGAAGGACGAGAAGACCAGCGCCAGAAGAAGCGGATCGGAGGAAGAAGAAAATGGAAGAAGAAGATGGAAGAAGATGACGTAAGGAGAAGATGAAGAAACCGAAGGATGAAGAAAGAAGAAAGAAGATTTTAATAAAGGAATTGTCAAAGACCGTCTCCTGTCATTTTTACAATTTTTGCCACTTTTTTGGTGAAATGGTAGGGGTACTTTTGTACCCCCTTACCATTTCACACAGGGGGGGGGGCAGGATCTGGGGGTCCCCTTGTTAAAGGGGGCTTCCAGATTCCGATAAGCCCCCCGCTCGCAGACCCCCACAACCAATGGCCAGGGTTGTGGGGAAGAGGCCCTTGTCCTCATCAACATGGGGACAAGGTGCTTTAGGGGTCTTAGACCCCCAAAGCATCCTCCCAATGTTGAGGGCATGTGGCCTGGTACGGTTCAGGCGGGAGGGGGGGCTGCTCTCGTCCCCCCTCTTTTCCTGCGGCCTGCCAGGTTGCGTGCTCGGATAAGGGTCTGGTATGGATTTTGAGGGGGACCCTACGCCATTTTTTTTTTTGGCTGGGGTTCCCCTTAATATCCATCCCAGACCTGAAGGGCCTGGTTATTGAATTTGGGGGGACCCCTACGCTTTTTTTTTTCATTTTTTTTTTTTTATCAATGACTTTTTTTTATGAATGAGTTTCAATGAATGACTGTTCTCTGTATTACGGGAGCCGACAATTCATATAGCCGCGAGTGATTTTAAATAGCTTTTTTACTTTCAAAAATGACACTTTTTGCAGAGACAGTTCTAAACACGGGAAACATGCGCCCCTTTACATGCATACTATAGACACCCCCCAGGTACGAAATTTAAAGGAATATTACGCTTTTATTGTTTCAATTTAAGCATTATTAAAATCACTGCTCATGAAAAAACGGCCGTTTTTAAAACTTCTTTTTGCATTGATACATGTCCCCTGGGGCAGGACCCAGGTCCCCAAACACTTTTTATGACATTAACATGCATATTAGCCTTTAAAATTAGCACTTTTAATTTCGAACGTTCGCATCCATTAAAACGAATAGGGTTCTAAAGCTCGCACGGACTTTAGGTCCGTTCGAGGGTTCTGGTGCGAGCCGAACGGGGGGTGTTCGGCTCATCCCTAGTTAATGGTAATATCTGTAAATGCTCAAATTGACATTTTTCAAGCATATTTCTCAGGAGTTTTTTAGTCTGTAAAAACTAGCAGTCTCTCTCCTTTGCTTTCCATCGGCTAAAACAAAAACACCTGAAGCTTGAATGCACATGTAAAATGTTTAACCACTTCCCGCCCGCCCGCCCGCCCGCAACATACTGCAGACGGATGGACAGTGTAGGGAAAGTGTAGTACTCGTACATTGCTGCTTACTTCTGGGTTTAGGGCACACTGATTGTACACAGCGGGAGCCTGTCAGCAAGTCCCGGCCAATTATTCACAACCGAGACCTGTTGATCGACTGCGAACAATCGCAGCCCAAACCTCTGTCGACAAGCTCTGTACAGGGGGAACAGTCTCTCTGTTTCTCAGGGATGAGAAACTTAGAGATCTATTATTAAATGCAGCACATTTTACACACATTACTCATAGTGAGATGTTCACCCCTTCCCAGCCAGTGTCATTAGTAAATCACTGATTACTGTATTAATGTCACTGGTAATGTCAGTGGCAGTTAGTCCGTTTCCTTCAGCATTAATTAGTGTCAGATTGCCTGTCAAACTATCGCAGTCCCATTACGAAAAAAATCAAAAACCCAGTGGTGATTAAATACCGCCAAAAGAAAGCTATATTTATGTGAAAAAAATTTTGGTTGGGTACAGCATTGCATGACTGCGAAATTACCAGTTAAAGTAGCGCAGTGCTAAATAGCAAAACATGGCTTGGTCATGAAGGGGGTAAAATCTTTAGGAGCTGAAGTGGTTAAAATACACTTCTAAAATGCTTTTATACATGCTGAAAAATGCTGAAATATAAACAGCTGAAAATTGCTCTGCTCAGGTATGAATGCAGCCTTCATTTTGTTAACATTTAAGAACAGTACCCAAAACAGCAGAATAAACATTTTCAGCATTTTACGCACATCTGGCAGTTGTGCATGGAAAAACGCAGGGTCAGGTCTCTGGTGAATTAGAGAAAAAAAGAGAGGTTCCATTTTGCGCAGTTAGACAGGCCAGAAAAGGTAAAAACAGGGTGACTCTCTGGATTTTAGGGTGGTTGTCATCCATGTTACATTTAAAAAATGTTTTAATTAGGCCTAACAGAAGAAAGATCAAGATGTTGGCTATTACCTTAAGGAGACAGAAAAGTATCCTCTGTGTGCCTCTTTAGAAAATAAGTGTCACTTGGTTGACAGGTCACATTTTCCTTATTTTATAGTTATGTCCATTGAGAGTGCTTCAGGAGGAAATAAGGGCATTATCATTGAACAGGGCACAGCATTTGGTGATTAGTGCCATATAGTTGTGCTCATAAGTTTACATACCCTGGCAGAATTTATGATTTCTTGGCCTTTTTCAGAGAATATGAATGATAACACAAAAAAATTTTTTTCACTCATGGTTAGTGTTTGGCTGAAGCCATTTATTATCAACCAACTGTGTTTACGCTTTTTTAATCACAATGGCAACATAAACTACCCAAATGACCCTGATCAAAAGTTTACATACCCTGGTGATTTTGGCCCGATAACATGCACACAAGTTGACACAAAGGGGTTTGAATGGCTATTAAAGGTAACCATACTCACCTGTGTTTGCTTGTAATTGGTGTGTGTGTATAAAAGGTCAATGAGTTTCTGGACTCCTGACAGACCCTTGCATCTCTCATCCAGTGCTGCACTGACATTTCTGGATTCTGAGTCATGGGGAAAGCAAAAGAATTGTCAAAGGATCTGCAGGAAAAGGTAGTTGAACTGTATAAAACAGGAAAGGGATATAAAAAGATATCCAATGAATTGAGAATGCCAATCAGCAGTGTTCAAACTCTAATCAAGAACTGGAAAATGAGGGGTTCTGTTGAAACCAAACCACGGTCAGGTAGACCAACTAAAATTTCAGCAACAACTGCCAGGAAAATAGTTTGGGATGCAAAGAAAAACCCACAAATAATTCAGGTGGAATACAGGACTCTGAAAACATGTGGTGTGGCTGTTTCAAGATGCATTGAATTAAATTTAATTGAAGAAAGATGGGCTGCGTGGTCGAGTCACCAGAAGAAAGCCATTACTACGCAAATGCCACAAAGTATCCCGCGCACAAAATGCCAAGCAGCACAGAGACAAGCCTCAAACCTTCTGGCACAAAGTAATTTGGAGTAATGAGACCAAAATTTAGATTTTTGGTCACAACCATAAACGCTACATTTGGAGTCAACAAGGCCTATGATGAAAGGTACACCATTCCTACTGTGAAACACGGAGGTGAGTCACTGATGTTTTGGGGATGTGTGAGATACAAAGGCACAGGAAATTTGGTCAAAATTTATGGCAAGATGAATGCAGTATGTTATCATATAATACTGGAGGAACAGTTGCATTCATCAGCCAGGAAGCTGCGCATGGGACATACTTGCACATTCCAACATGACAATGATCCAAAACACAAGACCAAGTCGACCTGTCTTTGGCTACATCAAAATAGGTGAAGGTTCTGGAGTGGCCATCAGTCTCCTGACCTCAATATCATTGAGCCACTCTGGGGAGATCTCAAACGTGCAGTTCATGCCAAGACGAATGGGCAGCTTTACCATCTGAGAAGATAAAGACCCTCATCCACAAATACCACAAAAGAATCCAAGCTGTCATTGATGTTAAAAGGGGCAATACACGGTATTAAGAACTGGGGTACAGTATGTAAATGTTTGATCATGGTCATTTTGGTAGTTTGTGTTGCCATTATGATTTAAAAAGAGTAAACACAGTTGATTGATAATAAATGGCTTCAGCCAAACACTAACCATGCGTGAAAGAAAAGTTTTTGTGTTATCATTCATATTCTCTAAAAAATGGCCAAGAAATCATAAATTCTGCCAAGGTATGTAAACTTATGAGCACAACTGTATATACAGTATATATTGTATATATGAACCCACTCTCAGTCTGAACCTTTGGCTGCTGACTATACAATATGCATAGGAATTTGTAAAAAGAAGCCATATACCATTAGATGGAAGACATAAAATCAGACAGCCAAAGGATCTTAATTCCAAATATGCTTACAATTAAAATGACAAATGATTGTGGCTAAACTGCCATGTTTATGTACTTGGTAGACACTGTAGGTCACAGTACCTTGATTAAACAGTAGCGATTGTATGTGGAATTCCATCTTAATGGTCGTTCCTCTTAAGATCAGTTGCATGGGGGATTTCATAAACACCAATTATCATCATCCAAATTAAGTTAGGGTCATTTCACATAAAAGCCTAAAATTTGCCAGAAGGCATAGATTTTCAGTAGGTTTTTGTGACATTTTTCAGCAAATGAACAGTGAATTTCTGACAGTTGTTTGAAGCATAGAAAATAAAAAAGAAAAGCTTGCGTGATCTTTAGTGATATTTGAGATAATCCACTGAAATTAACCAAGACACAATTTCACATCTTTATTTTAACATACATTATGCAATAATGTTATTCCCAAAGGGAAAATGTGATAACCTTTAGCGACTAACAAGATACTGCCCAGTCAATGATCATGTCCACTGCTCTACTTTCATCTATTAAAATTAGGCTAAAGAGCTGATCATAAACTGGTAAAGAGAAGCTGTACCTTTTTGGAATTTCCCTAGTTGCAATCACAAAATTAAAAACCAATGAATATTGAAAGATTGCATGTATGAATAGGTGGCCAACATTACAGTTCATAGTGGTCAAACTTGCCTTATGTTTTATAAATTACATAGATCCATATAGAAAAGCTTTTTTTTAGGGATAACTGGCTACTGCATGCTTACGTATTTTAAAAATACGTAATACGTATTTTTTAAAAAAAAGCAACTAGACATAAGCCACTGTACACTAAAACATGGCATTTTTTGTGTTTATCATAGCTCAGGTGGTTATTATACTCGTCTTTGTTGTTCATAGATGCATTTGTATTTTTATTTCCGGCAGATTTTTTTTTTTTTCTACAAAATACATGAAGTAAACCATGTATGAATGGCATTGAGTACAAACAAATAATGTCTCTGGTTACAAGGTTCGGAGATCTTTGCAAATCCTATTTTTTTTTAAATCATTGCTGGAAAAGCATGAAAATAACATAACTAATTGAAGAGTTGTCAGAGGTCAAGGAAAGCAGTTTACGTTTATGCTTTCTGTGGGATAGCTATAACTAGTTTTTATCCTCAGAGGTTACTGAGTGTTCATTTTCAATAGGTAGCAAATACGATTAAATCCCCTAATCCTTTGTTAAGAGTAGGGTGCAGTTACAAAACTATTGATTGCATGGCTAAGATTGCAGAGCTACTGCCTCTGAGTAAAGACAGATTAATTCCTGCTGTGAAGTTTTTAAACTGTAAAAAAAAAAAAATACAGCTTGCAAAATGAAGAATATTTAATATTTGTGGATAGTTAAATGAATTGTAGAGATATTAGCACAGATCTTCAATGAATATTGCTCTTCGGTCAACTATCAGCTACATTGCAATTCTCTTAAACCCACTGTGCTTGGCTGTAAGGTCCCAGACACATTCATCTCTGGACCCCTTTTACATTACACAGCACCGCACCCCTGGATCCCTTTTATATTACACAGCACCCTGCACCCCTTTACATTACACAGCACCGCACCTCTGGACCCCTTTTACATTACACAGCACCCTGCACCCCTTTACATTACACAGCACCAAACCTCTGGACCCCTTTTACATTACACAGCACCCTGCACCCCTTTACATTACACAGCACCGCACCCCTGGATCCCTTTTACATTACACAGCACCCTGCACCCCTTTACATTACACAGCACCGCACCTCTGGACCCCTTTTACATTACAAAGCACTCTGCACCCCTGGACTCCTTTTATATTACACAGCACCACACCTCTGGACTACTTTTACATTACACAGCAGCACTCTGCACCCCTGGACCCCGTTACACTACACAGCACTGCACCTCTAGACCCCTTTACATTACACAGCACCGCACCCCTGGATCCCTTTTACATTACACAGCACTGCACCGCACCCCTTTACATTACACAGCACCGCACCCCTGGATCCCTTTTACATTACACAGCACCGCACCCCTTTACATTACACAGCACCGCACCCCTGGATCCCTTTTACATTACACAGCACCATACCCCTTTACATTACACAGCAGCACTCTGCACCCCTGGACCCCTTTAGATTTACACAGACACCCCCCAGCTCTGTCCCTTCCTACATTAATCATGCAGATGTAGAGACAGTGAGCAGCGCTGAACAGAGGGCAATCACCTGCTGATTTACTTGTTAGCTTCAGCAGCTCTCTACTCAGCGCTGCTCACTGTCTCTCTCTCCCCTGCGGTACAGGAGAGAAAGTGATTTTCTTACCCTGCTGGATGCTCCAGATGGAGAAAGACAAACTTGGCGCCGCCGCGATATAAACAGAGCAATGCGCATGCGTCATTGGACGTATGGAATATGATGCCCAATCAGCGCACCACAGAGACACAGCGGCTCCCACTCTGCCGCCTGCCAATCGCGCACAAGCCGGCCTGGAAAAAAAACGTCATATGCCCCCGCCCACCCCCAAATCGAGGGAGACAGACAGTTCCACCAGCCGGAAGACCTGTAAAACACAGAAAACGGCCCAAGGCATAGAAACACATAAACGTGCCCCCTGACACCCCCCCCCCCAGTGGGTGGCACCCGGGGCGAACCGCCCCCCCCCCCCCCCCCAGTACGCCACTGCCACCACTTCCTACAGAATTACAAAAAGGACAAGGGACAATCTAAAAAAAATTCTCTATCCCTACATAATAATTGAGGTTTTGTATTAAGGCTGACTGTAATGGAGTCTACTATTTTAAGAGCAGCCTCTAATTATCCTTTTATTTTAATTTGACGCAGGGGCAGGTACCTTTTTGCACAGTGACAATTGTTATAAAGCTTTGTTTGTTTAATTTATGACATAGCATTAAAAAATATATAATTTTTCTCTCGGATACTTTTTTCTCAAATGTTTTAGACAGAGTAGGGTAGGGTTACACCTCTGCGGGGTTTTGTAATTGTGGTCTGTGACTCCATTAAATAGATTTAACCTAACTTATTGTCTTTACAGGAAGTCTTGGAAAATCTCTCCAGTAGGAACTGTCCCTGATCACCAAGTAGCACCCTATGAAAACATAAAAATTAATCGTATAACTACTAACCAATCTACCGTATATACTCGAGTATAAGCCGAGTTTTTCAGCACATTTTATTGTGCTGAAAGTGCACCCCTCGGCTTATACTCGAGTCAATCACTTTTCTGCGGCAGAAAATTACATTTTCCGACCCGACTTTGGGGCCCCGTGTCTCGGGGCCTCTTAGTGCTAGGAACCCCAAATTTGGTATGCAAACAACATATGGCACTACAACATAGTGCACTACAACCTATCCAAATGAGGTTCCTAGCACTAAGTGGCCCCAAAATACGGGGCCCCAAAGTCGGTTCAGAAAATGTCATTCTCTACTGCAGAAAAGTGCTTGACATTTTCTGAACCGACTTTGGGGCCCCGTATCTCGGGGTCATGTAATAGGAACCCAATTTTGGCTGCAGATAGGGGGCATCTAGGAACCCTTAACTACCAAGTTTGAAGTTTGGGGGATCTATGGCTGTAAATGGGCACAGTGAGGCTGAAAATGGGCATTGTTGACCCACTTTTCCACTTACAGTAGCTGCACATTTCTCACCCTAGGCTTATACTCGAGTCAATACGTTTTTCCATTTTTTTGTGGTAAAATTAGGTGCCCCGGCTTATATTCGGGTCAGCCTATACTCGAGTATATACGGTACTAACTAAAAAGATGCCGACAAGATGAATTTGCTCATTTTCTCCACCAAGGACCAATTGTCTTATGTATAGCTACATACACCTCTAATGACTAGTCAGATGCTAAGATGACCTTTGCTACTATAGTTCCTTTGTTATTATTGTTACTATGTACTAGTATAATAGTCCCAATTTTCTTATCTGGGAAAGATCACCTTTCAGTGTAAAATATTCAGTCAATATCAGTTAAACTCACTTAAAAATACATGCAGGCCTTTTTGGTGGATGACCTTCCACAAAAAGTACAGTAATAACCGCACATATAGATAAAAAAAGCTAACAACTGTTGAGTGCAAATAGTCTTCAAACTGATCCCTCTATGCCTTTAAAATTGTATGTATTCTAGGCCTTTGCAGTTAGAAGTTGCAAGTCACCTAAATTCTGACAGTTGCTACTGAGCCAACTGCTTTGCATTCTGCTGATCACACACTTTAGGATAAGGTTGTCATTTTTTCCAGTTTGCTAGGGACAGTATCCATTTTGAGGGGTCAGTCCTCGGTAGGTCCTTCTATTGACAGCAGCAGTTAGAAGTTGTTCGGGAGACAGGGGCAGGGCAGCAGGTAGGAGGGAAAGAGGTCCATTGACTAAGCTCACACAAGGCTGTCACTTCAGCACTGCGGGCAGGAAAAGCAATGTAACACTGCATCTGTCATCTGACTGGACACAGCACCAGATTTCAGCTCCAAGGTACATCATTTGAATTTGTTGGGGGATCATCCGCAGTGCCCGGGCTTAAACGACTGGTCATCCCTGGACAAGACTATTATACCCTAAAATCGGTCATGCCTGCAATTACGCTGGTTCTTGTGGTCCCATGCCGGTGACACTAGTATGGGAGTTGAAGCAACCAGCGGAGATTGTGTGTCCAGATAAGGCTGCAGATCTTTCCATACAGTGCTCAGGGCATGGGGCGGGGGAAATTACAGTTCTTGCAAATTGTAAATAAGCCTTTTTTCTCCTCTTCTGCTGGAATATGAGGGTGGTGAGGACTCCAAGAATCTCCACCAAGACTTTCTAGTCCATGGAGGTGATAGCAAATAGAAGATGTGCTGCTAAGGAGCAGTTTCTGAGTACATCCCTAGGCTCTGTGCTCTGACAGGCAGCATGCAGGCTGGTGGGCAGGAACAGGGATAAGCGAAGTTCATTGTCAAGGTATACGTAGTCTTTTTTTCCCAACTCCAAGCATATTTATTATCTGTCCAAGTATACACATATATGACAGTGGGTTCAAGAACACTGAACAATTGTGTTTTTGTCTTATTTCAATGTTATAGATTTCTAGATAAAGAAAGAGCAGATAGTACCATAAAGAATAGAAAAGTACTTCTCCAAACAAAAGATTAGCTGTGTTAAATCAACAGTAGGTATGGCTGTTTCTCCAAAGGTAAGGTGACCAAATTTTTAAAATGAAATCCGGGGACATATTTTTTTTTACTAGCAATGGCAGCAATCAGCAACTCTACCCATCGCCGCTCGCCGCCCTCCTCACAGCCTGTCAAGACTAATGCCCTGTACACCCGGTCAGATTTTTTCCGACGGATTTTGGCCGAAACTTGTCTTGCATACGCACGGACGCACAAAGTAGTCGGAAAATCCGATCATTCGGAACCAGGTGGTGTACAAAACATACGACTGGACTACGAAGAGGCCAGTAGCCAATAGCTTTTGTTTCCAAATTTATTCTGAGCATGCGTGGCACTTTGTGCGTGGGAATTCTGTACACATGATCAGAAAAAGTCTGATCAGATTTTGTTGTCGAAAAATTTTAGATCCTGCTCTCGAACTTTTTCCGTCGGAAATTCAGACGGAAAAAGTCCGCTAGAGCCCACACACGATCGGATTTTCCAACATAATCCGATCGGACTTTCTCCGTCGGAATTTCCGACCGTGTGTACGGGGCATTATTCTTCGGGCCCCGGGTACTACTGGGTGGGGAGTGGAGGAAGATCACTCTGCCAGGGAAGGCAAGGCGATAAGTAGGCACGTGGCTGGCCGGGACTTGAGCCAAGGCAGAAGAACATGCGAGCGGAGCTGGATGGGCATGCACCTGAAACTGAAGAACTATTCCCTCCTCTCCGACCAGCACATGATCATCAGAAAGGGGCACAGATAATGGAAAGAAATACACCCCCTCTAAGCTAGTAGGAGCAACGGAGCGTGGGTGTGTAATTCAGAATTTTTTTTTTTTTAATTCTGCACTGACTGTCTTTGAAATTGCCCCAGCCCCTGTTCAAATACAATCCGGGGACAAACTTGGTCCGGCGACAGTGTCCTCAATCCAGGGACTGTCCCCGGAAACCGGGGATGTCTGGTCACCCTATCCAAAGGCCCAACCAAGGTTGGCAGCAAATGAAATAGCTATATACACTCTAATACCCCTGCTATAATAAAAGAAAACATATATGCCCACCTGTCATTATCATAGCCTACATACAGTATCTCACAAAAGTGAGTACAGCCCTCACACTTTTGTAAATATTTTACTATAGCTTTTCGTGTGACAACACTGGAGAAATTACACTTTGCTACAATGTAAAGTAGTGAGTGTACAGCTTGTATAACAGTGTAAATTTGCTGTCCCCTCAGCCATTAATGTCTAAACCACTGGCAACAAAAGTGAGTACACCCCTAAGTGAAAATGTCCAAATTGGGTCCAATTTGTCAATATTTTGTGTGGCCACCATTATTTTCCAGCACTGCCTTAATCCTCTTGGGCATGGCGTTCACCAGAGCTTCACATGTTGCCACTGGAGTCCTCTTCCACTTCTCCATGACAACATCACGGAGCTGGTGGATGGTAGAGACCTTGCACTCCTCCACCTTTCATTTGAGAATGCCCCACCGATGCTCAATAGAGTTTAGGTCTGGAGACATGCTTGGCCAGTCCATTACCTTTACCCTCAGTTTCTTTAGCAAGGCAGTGGTCTTCTTGGAGGTGTGTTTGGGGTCGTTATGTTGGAATACTGTCCTGCGGCCGAGTCTCTGGAGGGAAGGGATCATGCTCTGCTTCAGTATGTCACAGTACATGTTGGCATTCATGGTTCCCTCAATGATCTGTAGCTCCCCAGTGCCGGCAGCACTCATGCAGCCCCAGACCATGACACTCCCACCACCATGCTTGACTGTAAGCAAGACACACTTGTCTTTGTACTCCTCACCTGGTTGCCGTCACACGCTTGACACCATCTAAACCAAATAAGTTTATATTGATCTCATCAGATAACAGGACATGGTTTCAGTAATCCATGTCCTTAGTCTGCTTGTCTTCAGAAAACTGTTTGCGGGCTTTCTTGTGCATCATCTTTAGAAGAGGCTTCCTTCTGGGACGACAGCCATGCAGACCAATTTGATGCAGTGTGCGGCTTATGGTCTGAGCACTGACAGGCTTCCCCCCACCCCATCAACCTCTTCAGCAATGCTGGCAGCACCCATGCAGCTCAGTTTCAGGGTCTTGGCAATCTTCTTATAGCCTATGCCATTTTATGTAGAGCAACAATTCTTTTTTTTCAGATCTTCAGACAGTTTTTTGTTTATAGCGCAAAATATAAAAACTGCAGAGGTGATCAAATACCACCAAAAGAAAGCTCTATTTGTGGGAAAAAAAAGGACGTAAATTTTGTTTGGGTGCAACGTTGCACGACTGCGCAGTTGTCAGTTAAAGCGACGCAGTGCCGAATCGCAAAAAGTGCTCTGGTCAAGAAGGGGGTAAAATCTTACTGGGCTGAAGCGCTTAAAAATGGTGTGGGGGTCCCCCCAAAATCCATACCAGACACTTATCCAGGCATGCAGCCTGGCCAGTCAGGAAAGAGTGCCCCCCCCCAAACCATACCAGGCAACATGTCCTCAACATGGGGGGTGGGTGCTTTGGGGCGGGGGGGGGGGCAAAGGCAAAGCAAAAGCAAGGTGTAAACAGGACTGTAAGCTAACCATTTTATTTAGTGACAGGGGCTTTGACTAGAGTTCAGAGAGCTTTAAAAAAGCGTGTCCGAAGCCTTGTTTTGAGGCAACTGTAAACAAGCCCTTAGCTTACAGTCCTGAAAGTCATGGCTCCAGCCAGTCACAGAGCCAGAGTTCGCGGCCCTGGAAGGAAGACGGTTGAAGATGGATGCGGCCTGCAACGGGGATGATGCGGGCTTCGTTTGCAGGTAAGTGTCACATAATGTGCTAGTAGTATGCGATGCATACTAGCACATTTTGCCTTCACTTTGCAGGGAAGAAGAAAGGAAGAAAAACCCAGCAGGGTTTACTTCCTCTTTAAAGCTTTTGAGAGGCTTTAACCACTTAAGCCCCGGACCAATTGTCAGCCTAAGGACCAGAGGTCATTTTACAATTTCGCACTGCACTGCTTTAACTGGTAATTGCACGGTCATGCAATGTTGTACCCAAACGAAATTTGCGTCCTTTTCTTCCCACAAATAGAGCTTTTTTTTATGGTATTTAATTGCCTCTGTGATTTTTATTTTTTTGCGATATAAACGGAAAAAGACCCAAAATTTTGAAAAAAAAAAAAAGATTTTCTACTTTTTGTTATAAGAAAAATCTAATAAACTCAATTTTAGTCAAACATTTGGGCCAAAATATATTCAGCCACATGTCTTTAGTAAAAAAAATGCTAATAAGCGTATATTTACTGGTTTGCGCAAAAGTTATAGCGTCTACAAACTAGAGTACATTTTCTGGAATTTACACAGCTTTTAACCACTTCGCATCTGGCCGTAGCCGAATGACGGCCACAGCGCGGATGCCAAATCCCGATCGCCCTGGCCAATGAGAGATGATCTCATATGTAAACATATGAGATCATCTCTCAGCACCGCTCCTCCTCCTCACACAGAGACAGCGTGTGAGGAGGGGGAGATGAACGGCTGCAGCGCCGTAAGTTTAAAATAAAAAAATAAAATGCCATCTGTGCCCACTGCCACCACTGCAACCTGTCCCCAATGCCATCTGTGCCCAATGACATCCCCAGTGCCATCTGCCAGTGCCATCCCCAGTGCCATCTGCCAGTGCCATCTGCCAGTGCCACCTGTAGTCAGTGCCATCAGTGCCACATAGTGCCATCTGTCATCAGTGCCACATATTAGTGCCATCAGTGCCACCTGTCAGTGCCACGTGCCATCTGTTATCAGTGTCACCTGTCATCAATGCCACGTATCAGTGCCATCTGTCATCAGTGTCATGTGTCATCAGTGCCACGTATTAGTGCCGTCTGTCATCAGTGCCACGTATTAGTGCCATCTCTCATCAGTGCCACGTGATATCAGTGCCATGTATGGGTGCCATCTCTCATCAGTGCCACGTGTCATCAGTGCCCCGTATTAGTACCATCTTTCATCAGTGCCACGTCAGTGTCACGTGTCATCAGTGCCACGTCAGTGTCACATGTCATCAGTGCCACGTCAGTGTCACGTGTCATCAGTGCCACGTCAGTGTCACGTGTCATCATCCTGGTGCTCCAGGGCCTTCAAAAGTGTAATAGGTAGTCAACAATTTAGATGTGTAATTTATGCTCCTAGAACACGTGATGGCGCTCCCTGCATGTTGGGCCTCTCTATGTGGTCAGGCTGTGGAAAAGTCCCACATATGTGGTATCGTAATAATCAGGAGGAGTAGCAGAATTTATTTTGGGGTGTCATTTGTGGTATACACATTCCATGTGAGCGAAATAACCTATTACAATGACAATTTTGTAGAAAAAAAATAAAAAATAAAAAAATAATTCATTTTGCAAAGAATTGTGGGAAAAAATTACAACATCAAAAAGCTCACCATGCCTCTTACTAAATACCTTGGAATGTCTACTTTCAAAAAAAGGGGTCATTTGGGGGGTATTTGTTTTTTCCTGGCTTGTTCGGGTCACAAGAAATGAGATAGGCCACCAGTACATCAGATGTGATCAATTTTGTATGATTCGCACCACAGATTGTAGAGTCTGTAACTTTCACAAAGGCCAAATAATTTCCACTAATTTGGGTTATTTTTACCAAAGATATGTGGCAGTATAAATTGTGGCCAAAATTTATGAAGAAAAATTAATAATTTCCTAAATTGTATCACAGAAACAAAGAAAAATGCGTTTTTTTTTCAAAATTTTCGGTCTTTTTTCAATTATAGCGCAAAAAATAAAAACCCAGAGGTGATCAAATACCACCAAAAGAAAGCTCTATTTGTGGGAAAAAAAGAACAAAAAATTCATTTGGGTACAGGGTTGCATGACTGAGTAATTGTCAGTCAAGGCGTGAGAGCACCGAAAGCTGAAAATCGGTCTGGATGGGAGGGGGGTGTTGGTGCCTGGTAGGCAAGTGGTTAATTTATGACTGCCTATCTTATTTCTTGAGGTGCTAAAATGGCAGGGCAGTATAACCCCCCCCCCCCCCCCCCCCATGACCCCATTTTGGAAAGTAGACACCCCAAGCTATTTGCTGAGAGGCATGTTGAGCCCATTGAATATTTTTTTTTTTTTTAGTCCCAAGTGATTGAATAAAGACAAATAAATAAGAAGGCGGGCCGCAGGCCGGCCTGAATTTGTAGGAGGAGTCGGGGGGTATTTAAACCCGCCCGCCTCCTCCTTACGCCTGTCGGCCTCGGGTGCTTCCGTGGCTACGTCAGACGGTTTCGTCACTTCCGGCGTCTTCTCCTCGAGGTTCTTCGGCAGGTTCCAGCGGCGTTCGGCGATTTCCGGCGGCTTTCGGCGATCTCCGGCGGCGTTCGGCTCCTCGAGGCATTCGGCTCCTCTCGGCGGCGGTCGGCAGCGGTCGGCTCTTCTCCCTCATCACTGTACTTCGGCTCCGCTCAGATCTCGTTCTGTGGGAGCGTACAGGTAGGACTGGGGGGGGCACTCAGTAGGAGGGGGGGGGGACCATTCTGGCTAGGACTCCAACCACGGGGAGTATTTGCAAGTGTCATCT